>RJWT010001519.1:0-47677 GCA_004365215.1 Cuniculus paca
CTCCTTCAGTAGTTAGCCCCTGTGTTTAGTCTCTGGCATGACTGATTTTGGATAATTAGAGACAGTGTTATACTGGGCTTCTCCTCCTTTATTGTTTTGTCAGACTATTTGTTTTATTTATCATTTCCTTGCTTTCTCTCACTTTCATCCTTCCTAACCTAAGGGAAAGCCCTGTCACGTTTTACCTTGGTAAGAAAACAAACAAAAATAAACTGAAGCAAAAGTCCACAACACTTTGAAACATTTTCCTTCTTACTGCCTGCCCCACTGTGAAAATCAGTTACTTCAACCCTGTTCCACTTCCCCACTTGAGATGAGTCCTCAGTTTCTAATTATTAATAGTTAATGATTCAGTAATTTCTTTTTTTTTAATTTTATGGAAAAAAGGTAAAAGAAAATTTCATAGCAAGATGATAAGACAATAACAATAGTTAATACATTGCATATTATTATCTTTGAAGTAGTTACTCAGAATACAAGATATGGGCATAAAAAATTCTCCAAGTGATGCTAGCACAAACCTTCCTTTTCTATGAATTCAGAGATTCTAATAGTATAACTTGCATTTTTTTCTCTTACCCCTTCCTTCCTTTCCCTTTTCCCCAGTTCTATTTCATTACTTCTTTTAAACAATTTCTTCCCATTTCACAATATCCACTGTGACCTTATATGCTCTTTTAGACTTTATTTACTCTTTCAGTTTCTCGCACCAGGGAGAAAATGTTTACACATGTGAGTCTGATTTATTTCGCTAATGAGTATGGTCTCAAATTGCATGCATTTACTTATAAAAGTTTTGAGTTTATCCTTCTTTAAGGCTGAATAGTACTCCATTGTATAAAAATAGTACATCTTTTTTTATCCATTCCTCCTTTGATGGGCATTTGGGTTGTTTCCAGGATTTACCTATGGTATGATGTTTTTAATTCTTCTGGAAAGATACCCAGAAGAGAAATAGCTGGGTCAAGTGGAACCTCTAATCCTAGCTTTTTGAGGAATCTCCACACTGATTTCCACAGTAGTTGCACCAGTCTATACTCCCATCAACAGTGGAGAAGGGTTCCTTTTCCCCCACAGCCCCGCCAGCATTTGTTATTGGTTGATTTCTTGATGATAGCCATTCTTTCTGGAGTGAGGTGGAATCTCAGTGTTGTTTTAATTTGCATCTCTTAAACGACTAATGATGTTAAATGTTTTTTCATATATTTATTTGTCCTTTGTATTTTTTATCTGAGAAGTGTATATTCATCTAAGATGCCCATTTTTGGATTGGGTCTTTGAATTTGGGGGGCTCTGATTTTTTTTCAGTTCTTTATATGTTCTGCATAGAAATCTTTTGTCTGAGGGACAGTTGGCTAAAATTATTTCCCAATCTGTAGGTAACCTTTTCACTCTGTTGGTGATTTCTTTTGATGTACAAAAGTTTTTAATAAGATGAGGTCCCAGTTGTTGATTCTTTGAAGTATTTCCCATGTAGTTTGAGTTTTGTTCGTGAACTCTGCCTACACCTGTGTTAAGATTTCTACCTACTTTCTCTTCCAGTAGATTCCATATTTGTTTTAATATTTAGATCTTTGATCGATTTTGACTTTAGTTTAGTGCATGATGATAGACATGGGTCTAGTTTTAGTTTTCAGCATATGGAAAGTCAGTTTTTCCAGCACCACTTGTTAAAGAGGCTATCTCCCTTCCAGTGAACACGTTTGGCCTCTTTGTTGAAGATGAGGTGGCTGAGTGTGTTTGTAGTTGTGGCTGTGTCTTCTGTGTCTTCTAATCTATTCCATTGATCTTCAGGTCTGTTTTTATTCCAGTACCATCCTGATTTTTATCACAGTAGCTTTGTAATATAACTTTAAGTCAGAGATTATGATGCCTCCTGGCTTCCTTTTGTTGCCCAGAATTGCCTTGGCTATTCTAGATCTCTTCTGGCACCAAATGAATTTTAGGAGTGTTTTCTCTAGATCTCTGATGTACATCAGTGGTATTTTAATTGGGATTGCATTAAGTATGTATAATTATTTTGGGAGTATGGTCATTTTCACTAGGTTGGTTCTTTCTATCCAGAAGCAAGGAATATCTTTCCATTTTCTGATACCCACTACAATCTCCTTTTTCAGAATACTGTAATTTTAAATGTATGACTCTTTTACCTTTTTTGTTACATTGATTCCTAAGTATTTAATTTTTTTTTTGGATGCTATTATTAAGGGTGTGGTTTCCCTAATTTCTCTCAGTGAGTTTGTTTTTTGTGCACAGGAATGATATTGATGTTTGCCTGTTGACTTTGTATCCAGCTACACTACTGAATTTGGTTTTTAAATGTAGAAGTCTTTTAGTGGAGTTTTTGGAGTCTTCTATATACAGTATCATGTCTTCTGTGAATGATGATAATTTAACTTCTTCCTTTTTTATCCTTATTTCTATTATTTGTTCTTTTTTTTTTCCTGATTGCTCTTGCTAGTGTTTCCAGAACTATATTGAATACAAGTGGTGATAATGGACATTCTTGTCTTGTATTGTTATTTTAGAGTTAAAGTTTTCAGTTTTTGTCCAGTTAGTGTCACATTGGTTATTGGTTAGTCATAGATGACTTTTATCAGATTAAGGTAAAGACCATCTATTCCTCTTTTCTGTAGTGTTTTTGTCATGAATGGGTGCCAGACTTTGCCAAAAGCTTTTTCTGCATCTATTGAGATGATCATGAGATTTTTGTGCACCCTAGTTGGGACCTTACTGTGTCACTGGCTTTCCCATGAGTCTCTGAGCCTTCCCACTTAGTTCACCTCAGTCATGGCAGCAGCAAAGTGAAGGGCCATTCTCTAGGCTTTCTAGCACCTTTCACCTGGATGGAGTTGCTGCGCATAGCGATGGGCGGGGTGGCCCTCCAAGCTGTTCACCTGAGTCACAGCAGCTGCAGTAGGTAGATCTGCCCTCTGTGCCCTTCACCTGAGTCACAGCCATAGCAATGGTGGTAGGCAAGGACCACCCTCCTGATTCAGTAATTTCTTATACAAAATTTTTTCGGAAAACATTGGAACACAGAATACATTTTATATTTTTATTAAATTCAAGTGTAGAGAAAGATTACAAAAGTAGCATGAAGAATTTCTATTACTCTTGATTGGTTTTACCCAAATGTTAAAATTTTACCTTGTTTGTTATATTTTATGTGTATGTACTTTTTTCTGGACCTTTTGGTAATACAGACATACCAGACTTTTTCTCTAAAATACTTCCATATGTATTTCTGAACACAAAGAAATTTTCTTACATAATCACAAAACTTACCAAAAATTTTTAAAAGTAATAATAGTAAGTGCTACTATCTAACCTGACTCAGATTTTACTAATTAGCTTAATATTCTTCAAAGCAAGGAAAATTTTCTAGTTAGATCTATCTAGTGTATATGTTTTTAATCTTTTAATCTCGTTTTGTCCTCAGCATTTCTTGGACTCTCTGTTATTTTTGAAGAGTGTACGTGACTTATTTTGTAAAGTGTCTTTCAAAGTTAGTTTGCCTGTGTTAACTAATTTGAGGGTCAATTTAAGCAACCTTTGTAGGAATATCAGACAGTGATGTTCCATCCATCTCATTGCAAGAGAAAGCAAATAATGCTAATGTTTATTTATTTATTTATTTATTTATTATGGCCTTACTGATGATAATATTGATCATTTGCATTGGAATATGTCTTACCAGGTTTCTCATGTTATTTTTCTTCTTTGTAGGTCATATGTTAATGAAAAGGAAATATTTTGAGACAATGTAAATGTTCTATTTCTCATCCATCACTCCCACCTTTCTGAAAACAATTATTACTATAGTAGTTGACAAATGATTTCCTAGTTCCATTACTCCTGGGACATTTATTAGTAGGTGTTCTATAAGAAGAGCTCTCCCTTCTCTCTCATTTATTTGTTTATCTTTATGAGTGTGGCTTTGCAAATTTTTGTTTTATTCTGGAAATTATACTAATAGCTATTGTTCTAATATGCAAATTGTCACAGATTTTGCCAGTGGAAAGCCTGTCTAGCTGGCTTCTATGCCCACCCTGCTCTACCCTTTACTTTCTGGGTAAATTATTTAACCTCTCTAACCTCCAGTTTTTACCCGACAAGAAAATGACCTAATGGGTTTAGCACCTGCCACTACCTAATGTCACACCCAAATAGCATGATCACATGAATATTTTAATGCAAGCCTGACTCATTACACACATCCAACAAACTGCATTAATTATTATTATTTACTGAAGATATTTTTATTAAAGTGGAACTGGAGGATCAGTAGATTTCTGACAGTTGAGAAAGCTTGTTTCTTCCTGTCTGTGTATCACTGAATATTGACAGAGTTTTAAAACAGGCAGGTATTAGAATACTGTGATCCAGTTGCTAAATACTCTCTTGAATATTTCTGAGAACAAACAACTTTTGTGAGCACATCTGAGAAATTCATCCTTTGATTCTCTTCTGTTCTAAAGTAGTTTATTAAGAATTTACCCTCTCTGGTGGCTTTAAAACATACCTGGATTTTGATAACTCGCACAAATATGACTCTAATTCAGAAGTATCTTTTGTTTCTCTCCTGCCCTCTCCCCATTGAATGTCCTCTTAGCACTTTACTGTCTGGCACTTACCACAATTTTCAATTAGATAATTATGTGTAATTATATGCAATCATGTATAATCACCCTCCCACTAGAGGGCACCAAATACTAAGGTGCATGAGGTCAGAGACCATGTCTGTCTCATCCATTCAGCATCCAGTGAAAGCCTGGCAATAATAGCTGCTTTTTGAAAGAACACTTCTGTACTTGAAAATATTTTTAAGGACAAAACCTGTATGTACATTGCACTGTGCCTTTTTTCCCTCACATTGTCATTGAAAAGAGAAAATTAGCATGACAGAAAAAGAAAACAGATTAAGAAGTAATTTTAATTGGTTCCATGTTCATCACAAAAACTGGCATCTCTCATACATTTTATGGCAGTTTCTGCCTTGCTCATTTGTGTGGGGAATCCTCAATGTACAGAAATAATGGCACTGTTGCTTATATTATTAAAATGTGATATTACTGTATTATATTTTATGTTCAATATTTAGTTCAGCATCTAGAAATGGGTGGTGCCAAGTATTTTTTCAAAGATTGAGTTTGCACATGAAGCTAAAATCTTAGGAATCATTGACAAAAAATAGGCAAATATAGTTTCTTCCTTTAAAATAGCTATTTGGTCTCAGGTTAAGTTTATTCTATCATACTCTGTCTAAACACACCATTCCTCAGCTATGTGCAATGATGTTCTTTTCTGACTATAAGAAGAAGCCAGTCCAGCACGGTTGCCTATGTAGTGGGAGTCTTCTGTCTTCAGGGCTTGTGTCACACTACCATGATGGTACGTGACTGTCACTAACTCGAATTTTGGGCTGTATATCAGGTTGATGAATGGCTTAAATTTTACATAAATGAGGGGTTATGAGAAATGCCAGTTATGAGATTTTTTTGGGTGTATAAAAAATTAATCCTATAAAGCACTGTTCATTTATTCATTCATTTGCTGAGTCAATGAGTAAGTCAGACAATATTTATTAAAGGCCTGCAGTGACCAGACACTTTGAAAAAGGTAATTAAACAACAGTAATTGAAAAGATGTGAGTCCTATCTTTATGGAACTCAAAGTCCCCCAAGAGTAACAGACACTAGATAAATATCTACCGGGCTGCTAATCTCATTAACCAATAAAAAGCATAAAAAGGATGTCATGAGAGATACTAGCAAGAGGAACCTACTTTAAATTGGGTGGCCAGGGAAATCATCTCTGGTAAGAGAAGTTAGGGGCAGTCTTGGTTTCGTTGCATCTCTGGCTTAACCACAGACGTGTGTCCCTCACAATTGAAGAGACTGAGAAATTCAAACTAAGGGTACTGGCAGATTCACTTGCTGCTAAGTGCTCTCTTCCTTGCTTGGAGACAGCCTCCTTTTCATTGTGTCTTCACACACAGAGAAAAGAAGGAGAAAGGGATGGGGGTGGGGGGCAGCTGTCTATTCCTAAAAGGAGGAGATTTTAGTTGAAATCTAATGGACAAGAAGGAATCATTGTGTGAGGGGTGTGTGCATGTGTGTGTGTGTGTGCACGTGTGTGTGTTACATGTGTGTAGGACAGGAAAAAGAGGAGACCATTCCAGTGTAGAGATATATATTTAAAAACATACGTGAGAACCTGCAGGTGAAGACAACTTGGGACGTCCACAGAACAGGCTACTGTGGCTCACCCAAGATGAAATATGGTAGAACAAGAGGCAGAGAGATAGTCTAGAATCCAGGTATGCAGGACTTCAGAGCCTGTTAAGGATCTGGGATTTACTTTTGTTTAATGGAATGGGAAATCATTAATGATTTTAAAGAAGGGCATCATGTGACTCAAAGTATGGTTAATCCTGCTTATTGGCAGAGTCCATATTTGCAAATTCATTTCCTTGCTAAAATTTATCTGTAAACCCCAAAATCAATACTTGGGGCACTTTCAGGGCACGGAGGAGTGAAAAAGCTGAGTGACTCAATCAATGCACACATTCCCAGCTGAAGTAGAACAAAGTGACACTGTCTTTTTATTTCAGCTTTCATGGTAACTTTTTTGTGATGTTTTCAGTGCCACATTTCTTTCAAGTTGTTGTGCCTTCTCTTGCTATATTCTCTGTTTAGAACGGCCCTTAAGTATTGTTCTGAAGGACATTCTAGGGTTTCACAGCATAGGAAACCTGTAATGTGCCTTCCAGAGATGATACATGTGTCGATAAGCTTCATCCATGCATGAATCATAATGCTGTTAACTATGCATTCAGCAATAATGAACCAGCAATATGTACTAAAAAGGTATCACTGCATAGAAACAACCACCAGGCAAGGTTATGTATTGACTGGCTGATGAAAACATTGAGACCAAAGGCTCACAGGAATATAATCTTAATATTTCCCATAGGAGAGACAGGTGAGTACAAAGTATTACACTTTGTAGTGATTTTACAAAACGTAACTCCTGCAAATAATGGGAATCACCAGTATACATTTAAAAGATCACCCTAGCTGTGACATGGAGCATGGGCAATAATAGAAGCCAGACAAAATATGGAAGACAAAAATGACCTATAATGGAATCATGGTGGAAATGCAAACAAAAATCCAAGAATCTAGGATTGGCTAGAGATAAAGACTCATGGAAAAGACTTTGGGATCCTTTGTTAGTTTTTCTGTTTCAGGTCCCCAGATTCCATTTTCCCAAAAAACTTCACTGTGTATAACTGTCATTTTATGAGACACATGCTTATATTTAACTAAGTATACAAATACAAGTCTTTTTTTAAATCCTCAGAGAATGAAATTGATATTGACCATTTCATACAGACTATGGTCATTATTTTTAGTTGGTTTGAGCCTATTTCCTTTATTTTTTTGACATATTTAATGGACTTTAAATGACTAACAATTTTCTCTCAAGAGATGTGTTCCCCACCAACTTATAATACTGCTACTAATCTGCCTAAACAGCATTTTTAACCTTGCTGTCATCTAGAGACCCTCAAAACAGATACTCTTCTTCCCTGCCATCAAGCTGAAGGGTGCTCTCTTTTCTGTAGGGAAGGGCTTGCTGCATATGGCAGTATGCTTGCTGCGGCTGTGATATCCGTGAAGTGGCCGTCTTTTCAATCTTCAATTAATTTAAGATTTTACTGTTTGATCATAGGCATTTCTACAAAGGAAGTAGGCCTTAAAGAATATTTTTTGCCACTAATCATAAAGACTTTCTTTTTAAGTTCAAATAAAATTCATGAGGTTTTGGTTACAGTAATTAAACAATGAAAGCAAAACACATTACTTTAGCAATGAGTCTTTATGATATATAGATAAGTGGATAGATAAATAAACATATATCATATGGTTGTTACCTGCTCAAATACATATTCCTTTCTTCTCAGCAGTGCTTCTATATTGTGCAGGTGGTCTCCTCCTTGTGTCCCTGTTGTTGAGAAAGACAAGCCACCCCCAGCCCCACAGATTTGGAACTTGAACTGTCAGTCTTTGGTGATCATTTCACCCCTTCTACCAGGAGTTGACTTAGGAAAGTCATGTGAACCAACTGTGGCCAAAGATCCATGAAAAGTCAGTTAGGAAAACTTGAGAAAGATTGTGCGCTGATGAAAAGATGTGTGAGAAAAACACATTTCTGGATGAGGGGTTATGTGAGCTAGTGAAATTGGAAGATGGGTAAGCCATTTTTCAGCCACTGTGGCCCAAGTGTGAAGACAAAAGGTATCTTTTGAGTTAATATGTGATACTCAGCATGTGATTCACTTTTTAGTCCTTTAATTCACCACACCTGTGATGGCAACTTTATTATCTGCAGTTTATTATTGGAGTTTAAGCCATTATTGAAGTTTAAGCCTTTTGTGGCTTTTGGTAGCCAAAAGTAGCCTAACGTGTATGACCCTTTAGGATTTTATGATGTTGCCAGTTGTTTGTGCATTTTGATATCTGTGAAAAATGTATAATTTTGATTCTTTAAATTTAAGGAATTTTTTCTTTGTTAAATGTATTCAACATCACAATATGCAAAAACATTTTATTAAAGGTGTAGTGTCCTAAGATGTGGATTATTAGAACCCAGAGCAATCAATATTCATTTGAAACAAACGAGATAATGTATCATTCATCATATTTAAAAAGTACCAATAGATTACAAAACTAATCATAGACTCAAGATGAAATAATCAAGATTATGATGTTTTGATTTGCCCCAAATATATTTTTAAATATAGTTAACATTGTTTCCACTGAAAAATTCATTCCTATTTGCTATCAAAATACAGTCATATCTGCTTCATTGAGCATAAACTGTTGAATGCCAGCTTTGCTATATAATAGCTGGAATAGGGATAAGTGACGTCATTGTACTAAATCATAACATTTTAGAGAACATAAGACATGCAGACAAGTTACTGTAACACCTAACAGTCTTTTAATCATGGCATTGGCCACTAACTCCTCCCAGAATGCCATGAAATAAAAATGGATACTTTTCAGAGGTATTAAGACAACTTCAAGGAAAACAATCATTCCAGCTCAGATTTAAAAGGATGCAAGGGAGACAGTGGGATAAGGATATTCCAAACAAGAAAGGCTGTCCAAACAAAATTGTAGAATCTACAATAGCCAGAGAGTTTTCAAGAGGCAGTGAGGCCTTGAACAAAGATGCTGAAATGGATAGAATAATGTAAAATAGAACATAGCTATACACTCCCCACTAAGTTCTTTCTTCTAGGTGGTCCAGAATGATGGTAACTAAATTCTAATCTTTGTTTCCTAAAGAGTATTACTTTCCCATTCACATATATCTTGACATCATTCACAAGTAAGAGATGAATCTTCAACTGTCCTTAATATGCTTCCTTTCTTGTTCTTCTGATTTTTTCATATATATTTAATTTTTGTCTCAATTGGTACACATTAATTGTGACATTTTTATACATGCATATATAAGTAAAACAAAAATAAAAACAATTTATTCATTGTACATGGCAACTTTATGCTAAGAATTTTTTGTGACAAGACATAATCATTTTATTTGTGAAAAAATTGAGTTTAAGTACCTTGCCTATGGTCAAATATCTAGTAAACATAAATAGGAATTTGACTCCAGGTCTATCTAATCTCCAAACTTTTAAATTTGTGTCTACTATACTATGCTGCCTCCTTGCTTTTCAAACATAGATTTAAATAAATGAGATTAGCTCTGTGTTTTCGAATGTTGGAGAGGGAGGTGGGAAGTACTTTTTCTGTAAATTTATTTGTTCACTTTTGCAAAGTTCTGTTTCATTTTGTGTGCTATTTGCATTAAATTGTATGAAAAAATCTATGAGAAACGTAGCGTTTATTAGTAGGAAACAACATATAATTACCTAAAAGATTACTGAATAGCTGTCTAAAGATTGGTCAATTCCAACTGATCATCAAGCTAGTGATTTTCTATCAGCTTAAAGTATTTATTATTCCTTTGAGTCAAAATTTATTCCATAAAGAAAAGAGGGGTAAGCCTAATTGGAGAATAAATTTAATGCGTGCATCAGGAGTAATATACATTATTTTGTCTTCTACAAATAATTTATCACAGATATACCTTGAGCTCCAGAAAAATTCTGGAGGTCTACAGACTGAAGTACAAGTAAAACAGAAAAGTATGAACACTTCCATCTTTTTCATTCAAATAATTTAAAACTCAAGTCATGTACTGTTCTAACTTTTTTTAGAGGCCAAAAAATGCCATAGAAATAAAAATAGATAGCTAACCTTTGAGGCAGTTCTAACCTGGCCATCCTCATTCTGACCTTCACTACTTCAATTCATTTGTAATCTCCTTACTCTTTATTTGAAGCGCTTTTAAATATTATATAATAGGCTAAAACATTTGCCTTTATCAAGCATCTGTACTTAATGACTAGTGCAAAATATAACTGTGCTCCTATAACATTTTTATTTGATCAATAAGATAAAAATATAAAAAGTCTAAATATCAAAGGAAAAAATCAGATATTAGACATTAAATCACAGCAACCCACACACTTATTTGTATTTTCACATCCAGATGGAAAAATTCACTAATAACCATTTTCCATGTCAAATGAATGTAGTGTTAGAATTAACTATACAGCATAATTAATTCCAAACTATAGTTCCTCTGCAATTTGCTTGTAATTATATACTTTTTACTTTTTGATCTTTGGAGTCTGGCTTTTATTTGATATTCTCATTTAATATCTGTAATGATTGTCAACAGATTTCAAAAATACCTCTGGGTGTGGCAAATTAAGGCAAACTACAGAAATCAATGCATGTAGAGATCTTTTCGATGTTTGTTTTCTGCTTGAAATCAAGTCATATAAATTAGAAACCACTCTGGATGACAGAAAAAAAACAATGTCTAGGCTTCTTTCTATACATACAGTTCTTTTGTTGTTGTTGTTTCTCACATCAGGAATTTCAAAATATAAACCATGGCAATATTTGCTGAAAACTCAAAACAATTTCAGTTTGAAGGGAACAATTTTCAGCTCAACTGAAACTACAATAAAGGGGTTAGGGAAAAAGAAAAGAAGATTTAAAAAGAAACTTAAAGTTGGCCATGAGCAGAATAAAAAATATTTTAGTAAATACTATCATTTCCTTTTTTGTTGTTAAAGTGACAGTACACCCTAATCGTATCAAGATTTTCAAATTTTAATCAGTAAATTTTTAAATAATACATACATAATGATAGTTCTACTTCTAAACCAAGTCCACGTAGCTCTTCTTGGTTGCCCCCCCGCTGAATATGTGTGTTCTGTTCATTCCTCAGGAAGAACCTTTGTGCTCAGTGGTATCAACATACGTATTCATTGGCTCCATCCTACAATATGTCACCCCTTTAGTAAAAATCAAGATTTCTCTTTACAATTCTATGGCAAGAATATTGATGTCTCAATAATGTATTTTAAGGCTGAAATTGTTGCCATATTGGCAGAAATGCCTCTTCACTTACATTCATGATTCATTCTCTTATTCGAAAACCAGGTAAAGGTCAAATAAGCCTACATTCTTTCCTTCTTCGTGACTTTGACTTGCCTTCTTTGTGTTAATATCAAATTAGTGAAGAAACTAAAATAAATGAAAAATTAGGGAATGGTTATATATAGCTATATCTCCTTACATATAGTATTCTATGAGATTCCAACAGGCCAATTATTTCACAACCAGATACATTTAGTAAATATTTAATTACAGGTGAGTTTAATCACTATGGAGACTCTTGGGTTCCACAATATGTTAACATACTTATAAACATGTCACTGTCACATTATTACGATATTTTGGTATTTAATGAGGTAGACTGAGAAGCAGAAAGGAATGGATACCATGTACAAAATTCCCCAGACTTACTTGATCATAGAACACTTTGCTCATAGAACATTTTCTTCAAAATATAAACCAACAGTTACAGTATGTGATTTCACTGTAATGTTATTAATATCTCCACTAGGTAAATGCCCCATAAAGGCCAGGAATATATCTACTTTTCCTCATCATTTTATATCCAATGGCTGACACGGTATGCAGCATCTGGATTCTGTTGGTCTAATTAGTTTTAGCTCCAGTAGGGCTCATGTCTCAATAATGTGTAATATCCACCTGTGATGAGTGTGTCACATTTTTTAGGTAGAATTCATATTTAGTAGTGCTTGTTTTTAAAAAGAAAATCATTCTTTACATGTTAACTAGCCTGTATAGCTCTGTATTCTCCACCACAGTCAAGATACAGAATGTTTCTATGACTACAAGTTCACTCATACTCCTTTATTGTCAGTCCTCTTCCCTATTTGCCATTGTCTCCTCTAATCATCTAGTAATTGATGTCTGTCCCTATTATCCTGCCTTTTCTAGAATGACATATAGATGGAATCTAAACAATGATGGAGCCTTTTGACTCTGACTTCTTCCAACAAAATGCGTTTGAGATTTGTCCACATTATAGCATGTATCACTTTATTTTTTTTAATTGCTAGTTAGTGTACCACCCCATGAATTTCCCACAATTTGTGTCTCTTCATCTCTTGACAGCATATGAATTTTTTTTAACCTTTGGCAGTTATGAAGATGAACACTCATGTACAGGTTTTGTGTAGACTTGTGTCCTCATCTCCCTTGAGTAAATACATAGGAATGAAATGGCTAGGTCATAGCATAAGTATATGCTTAACTTTCTAAATCAACTACCAAACCATTTTCCGATGTGGCAGTATCATTTTTTATTCCCACCAGCAACACATGGAAGTTCTACTTGCTGTATCTCCTTACTAGTATTTGAAAGTATCATAGTTTTACATCTGAGACATTCTAATAGGTGTGTGGTGGTAACTCAATGAGCTATGAGTGTGCATTAATCTAATGAGTGGTTTTTCATGTGCTTATTTTCCATCTGTGCCTATTCTTTGGTGAAGTGTCTGGGTAGTGTTTTGTTTGTTTGTTTGTTTTGCCTGTTTTTCAAAATTGCAATGATTGTTTTCTCATTATTGAGATTTGAGAGTTCTTCACATACTAGGGTGAGCAGTCCTTTATCATACATGCATCTTGTACCTACTTCTTCCAGTCTGTAGTTTGATGTTTCATCCTCTTAACAGCATGTGCTGTGTTTTTGACCTCAAATGATTTGTCTATCTTGGGCTCCTGTTGCGAATTGAAAATAATAAGCTAAAACTACTTTGGTGGAGTTTCTGTGTCAATACACATATTGCTTTCACTTTTACTCCATTTGAGTCTGTGAGAGTAAACTTTTGGGGGACAGAGTTGAAACAATTGCCTCAACAACTAGTCCCCTAATTTAGGAACTTGGCTTATGGTACTATATAATCAAAAACTCTTTTCTCTGACCCCTACCTTAAACATAGGTGGATTTGTGGCTGGTTTTTGAGGATACAGACTTTGAAAATGGTCACACTTGGCCTCTCTGTTTCATCTTGATTCACAGTCACCAGCAGGATGTATCTAGAATACTGCAAATAAAAAGATAAACTGGCTGGTCTAGATCCATTGATCAAGTAAAAATAGTTGTAAAAAAATCACTCAAAATCATCTTGTATCTCTAATTTGATAACCAAACTATGTGAATGTAACCAAAAAATGGAGGGTAGGGATAAATTATGTGAATTTTTTGGGACTTTGGTGGCAAGTTACCATGCTTCCATCTTCATTATACTAACTACAAACAGTAGGGCCTATATTTTATTTATTATAAAGATGTCCAAAGGAGTATGGTAGTAATCTGTCACATGGGGCATTTTATAGGTTTCAGATTCCTTAGCATGCAAAATTTTATTTGTTCTGAGTAAATGGCTTGCATTATGCTAAGCAGTATAGAAGAAAATACATGAAGTAAGAGGACCAAAAAACCAGAAATTTATGCTGAAGGCACAAATAAATAATACATGTTAGTATTTGTAACCTACCATAAATCAGACATAAGAGAAGTGAAAATTACCTTTCTGAGGTATATTGTATGTCGGACAAATGAGGGGTTGTGGCAGAGACAGGTACAGTACTAATTCTTGAAAGAGAAAAAGTGTCTGTTCAGAGATGACTTTTATTCGATGTGAGCGTGACTAGTCCACAGAAGAGAGACCCTGTCCTCTGGTAAAATCTAAGAGGTAGCAAAGTTTGGACAGAGGAGCTTCGGTGTAAAGCTTCCATTGATGGGCAAAGCTGGTGCTATTTTAAAGATAGGTGAACTACAAATACTTGGCATGCAGTTATTAAACCTTAGAATCATTAAAATAAATTTCCATGGTTTAATTTCAAGGTCTGCCTACAGACAGATAATTTACTCATCACATAGATGAGAGTGCCAATACACACAACTGCTCTTATTTCTCATCAGGAATTTAAAAATGTATACTCATATTTGTTTCATGCATGAATTATGTTAACATGAGCTTCAGCTAAACGACAGTTCCTCTAGGGACTCCTTCCATTCTGTAATGATTTTTTTTTTGCCCTAACTATATATCTTCTATATCATTATTCTCTTAATATTTTACTTTAAATTAACCTTAAGTCATTTTTAAGTGAGCCTTAAACTAAGGAGTAGTATCAGACTGCTATGTTAGTTACATTACTTCACTAAGATACATAAAATAAATATGCAAATAAAAACGGTACATGGACCTGAAATTGTCTTGCATGACACACTTTGTAAATGCTGTTCTATAAATGGGGTATGGTGGCGCACGCCTGTAATCCCAGCAATTGGGAGGCTGAGGCGGGAGGATCGTTGCAAGTTTGAAACCAGCCTGGGCTACAAAGTGAGCGCATGGCCAGCCTGCACTGCATAGAGAAACCCTGTCTCAAAAAGACAAAAAAAAGAAAAAAAATATTGCTGTATATCTTGGTAGGTTTCCAAATGCAGTATGTATCTAGAAGCCAGTTGACCTTGCAGGTATTACTGGTTCCTTAAGTTCTTTTCACTTAAATTTGGAAATTATGCACTAAATAATTACATAACCAGGCACATCACACAACTGGCCTCTCTTGTCTTTTTTTCATTATTTAAAATTAAATATTTTCCGATTCAGTGTTATAGTGCTAGACAAAACTATGTATGAGATATATAAAGGATAAAGATAAGAATTGAGTTACCCTCTAGCTTCTATTTCTTGTCGGTAAAATAGATGTACAAGCATTACTAACAACTCTAAATATTTATAAGAGTTAAATAAGATTAGATACATAAAATGCACTGAACCGCAATTCATTAAATGTAGGAATATTGTTTGGTTATGCAAAATATGAGGTAGAGGATCAAGTTAAACAATAGCCTGAGGAAACAAGCAAACAAATTTGATTTCTTTAGAATGTCAATGTAATTTTTAAAAATTGGAGGGAAGCATTATTCTAGATTATTAGACATCCAAATTCAAGATATGAGCCAAGTTTCCAAAACAGTCAATACTTGGCAATGTCTTACCTATAACTAAATATTAGATTATATTTGACAATTATTGTTACTTTCATTAGATTAAAAAAATGGCTACACAGGACTATATTCTTGGTTTTGAGTAAAAGGTGCTACTGTAGTTAGGAATAAAGTGCCATGATATCAATAGTTTACCTTGAAATGATTCAGCCAAAATAAGACAGATAATTGAAGGACAGAATAAGCAAGAAGGGCAAAATTTTTGCAATTTTTATCTACAAGGAGCTATATGGGTGCTTATTGTGTGAAACTTTATACTTTTCTATAAATTTGAAAAATTCTCATAGTATTGAAAAATTATTTAAGTGCATTGATAAAGAAAGATTCAATTGTTGGGCTTTCTCTCACATTCATATATTGCTTTGATGCCATTTTTAAGTGTTTAAATTAAAAAAATTCATCACCATAGAGAAAATGGAGCAAAGAAGAAGCAGTATACTGAATCATCATATGTCATTAAGGACATTTGTCTTTCTTCTTCTTTTTTTTTTTTTTTTTTTTTGTACTGGGGACCAAACTCATGACCTCACGCTTGCCAGACAGGCACTTATGCTGCTGAGCTAAATCCCCACCCTGCTTCCTTCCTTCTTTTCCTCCCTCCCTTCCTTCCTTCCTCCTTCTTTCCATTCTTTCTTTCATATTCTGGAAAAATAAACAGGAAATTCTCAATCCCTTTTTGTTTTGTTTTATTTTATTTTTTCAGAAAAGGAACTAGCATTAGAAGATAATTTTTCCAATAATTTTTCCATTTTTTCAATACTGTTTGATTTTTTCCTACATTCATATATTGCTTTGATGCTATTTTTAAACGTTTAAATTAAATAAATTCATTGCCAGAATATTTTTAAGTTATTATTATTATCTATTTAACCAAAATTAGAGTTTCCTTAAAATAGTCTTCCCTTGAGTTCAATAGGGCACATATTCACACCAATTCTTCTATGCAGAGTGGCAGCTAGAGACACTGATTTGACTATAAAGATAGTAAAGATTACAGGGCACAGGCAGGTGGGAAAGACAGAATGTTTGCCACCCATGCCATTTATTTGAATAGAAGAAATACACAGATGCATGCTCTTTAGTTTCTGCAATTTGCCAGTTACAAAATACAGTACTGTTTGTATGGTCTTCTTCACTGCTAAATAAATTTGAAATTTTCTGTTGAGATATATTTTCCTTGTCTCAGTTGCAGTTTTTTAATGTAGGATAACTGCTAGTATTCTCAAGTTCTTTCTCTCTATTTTCCCTACTTCTCTTTTCCTAAAGAGATTAAAAAAGAGATTGAACTGCACTAGGAAATAATGGGCAAACTAAAAGCAACTTTGTCAGCAGCTGAAGAGATTAAGACTCTCAATGCAACATTAACTTTCCATCATCAGTTTTCCTCCTGCCTTCTCTGAGTGTGGCAGGATGTGGTAGAGCCTCTTTAGGACCCACTCCAGTCACTTCTTTCTTCACCAAGTTAAAGACTAGCTGGACATTCCTTGGTATATCCCTACCACAGTTCTCAACCACTCTTATTAGTTACTGCTCAGGTTATTCCAGTTCGTTAGGTATTTTGGCAGTCATCCGTCTGCAATAATGCCTACAGGAAAAGCAATCACACACCCCATCACATGGGAATCAAGATGGATTTCTGATACTTCTACTTCTAGTTTTTGGTGCATAGATGTGGTATTTGAGCAGAATAGGAGCATCTGAACTCATTCTGCTACTCTTTAGGAGACTGAAGCATCTCAGGGATTCTATCATAAGCGTCTTCACTGCACAAGAACTACCACCAACATAGGGGTGCATAGAACAGCAAGATGCCTTCCCTTTGATCCATCACTGATTTGCATGCCTATATACTATACATATGTATTCTGTGCCTCCCCTTTCTGAAATCTCTGCCCGCAGTCACTAGACCAATAATGGAAGTAAATTAGATAATAAATTAACAGTAGTAGCAATGGTGAACAAGACAGAAAGTCAGAATAAAGTATTTATCACCCATAGGATACTGCATAGTACTTCTGGGATTCAGAATAAGAGCAGCGAGTGGCACTTCTACAAATGCCAGAACTGTAGCTGTGCTGGTGAAGTCAGTACATGGATAGAGTAGCCCACTGGACTTATCTAATCAATTTTAAAATGAAGTTTGAAGAGTCATAATTTAATAAATATTTCAACAAAATCTAACTAAAATGTGTTTTGTGCTAGTGCATGATAAAGAAGTATTTTAATATTTTCATTACTAAATAAAATAGTATTGGCATAGCACCAATACTCTGCAAATGAAAACATAGCTTAATGAAATGATAATTTATGAACTTAAGGCAAAACTGAATTACCTTGTTTAAAGCAAGCTGCCATGCTCCTAGGCATTCCATATTCAGCTAGCTGTCATGTTTCTTCTCTTCCTGTGTCATGCAATGAGATTTTGTGTTAAAAACCTCATAAGTCAAAGAGAGGGAAAGAAAGAATGGAACAAACATTTGAAAGGCTCTCAGGCATGACATGGTTTCAGTGTTTAGTGTAGAATAAGTTAACCATGATCTAAATGACGCTGATGTACATTTTTGCCTAATTGATCGGTAATTTTGAAATTTACTCTGGATCCAAGATGCTCTATGATTTATTGCATGTTTGTTCCTCTATTAAAGAAAATATATGGATTAATATCCAAAGCTAACAAGAAAAATGTTCAGTTAGAATCATATTTATAATTCTCAAGTCTTTCTTTAATATCATGCTTTTAACTGTAAAAGAATCCAATAGCAGTTAAAACGAAAAACAAAAAAACAAAAACACCAAACTGGATTCTGTTCCTCGATTTCCATACCTAACAGTTCTGTTCCATACTATGATTACACTTTTTATTTCAATAGACTTACCTATGGTAATGGCAAGGAGCTATGCTTAATATTTTAATAAATTTAAACTTCTAATTAAGATATGAAATTTACTTATGCTTAAAAATGTTTACATGTATTCTCCCTTTTGGAGGCATATATTATCTGTAGAAGAGATAAAGGTAGAATTTACTTATGACAAATCATGATAGATCACTGAGATATAGAAAAGTAGGTATTGTAAACCATAATGATTCAGTGCATATAGAATCAAGTCTAAGAATGTCATGTTGCAAATTTGACTATTTCCATGCCATACTAGTTATTAAATAATTTGATTTACATATCATTACATGATTAACATGCATTTTAATAATGATTTTTTGTTCTCAATTTGAAAGTTGAAGTGTAATAAAATTATTTATTTTTATATATCAAGTAAAAACCTATAAAGACTATTTGACTGAAAGAGAAACATATTAAGGAAGAAAAGCCCACTTCTTTGGATGACTTCTACTCACTATTCATTCCCAATTTTTGAGTAAATTAAAATCTTACATACTTTTTACAGATTAATTCAGGAGCTACATAATAAATTATCTTTGGATAAGTAGATAGGCAGGCAGACAGACAGACAGAAGAATAATGGACAGTACTATGACAAATCAGCTTCCCTTTGCCTTACACACCCACCAAATAAGCTTGCCCTAACAAAACAACAAAACACCCAAATAACCTTTTGAGGATTTTCTTTTAGTGTACATAATCTTTCTTTGGTCTATCTGTGTATAAATGATGTAGCCTTCTACATATCCACACAAAAAAGTATTCTGCTGCTATGGCTGATCAAAAGAAATAATTTAGTTGACATCCAAATCATTGAAGAATTAGCTGTCCTCTGCATGTGGTTAACACATCGGTTCCACATTCCCTTGATGTCAAACCCCAAAGACCCCACCAGGGAAATGATGTGCCATATGAAAATGGATGAAAGAGAATGGCATTTGAGCTTGTCTGAAAGACAAAAAAAACAAACAAACTTATTTTAAGATTAAATGACAAATTAGAATATTATATGTTGGCGCTTCAACAGGTGTAAAACGATGTTCCAAACAACATCTCTGCAGATGTTCTTTTGATCTGAGCAGTATGTTGCAATGTGCCAAGTAGTGATAAAATATTTACCTGACTGTAGAAGATTCTTTTTTCCCTTAGAAAAGTTGGCCTCGTGGTTTTTCCACTTCTGTGAATGCTGCCCAAGGTTGTCACCTCAACTGTTGCCTCAGAGTGGGACAGTGGGGACAAGGGCAGCGGTGTAGTAATTGTACCCCTTACAATAGTCCTCAGAGCCATACCCTACTGTGAGGTTTTCCTTAGGGCACATGATTTTTCACACAACTCTGTTTTAAGTACTGAGGATGACAGGTTACCTATGTTTTTCTTTTCTACTGTCATTGAAGGTCTTTTATTTTTAAACAACCAGATGCTGTCCAAAATTATGACAAACTTTGTCAAAAAGACTTTAACTCACATTTTTTTCTGGAAGTTTGATTTTCCCCCAGAATCAACTCTTTTTTACTATGTTAGTTGATTCTCTACAGATTGTCAATCATACTGTAAGATCGTTGGACCAGATATATCCCAGATGTATTCTCTTACATTGACCAGTATCACCGAAATAACTGAGTTAGATGCTAGCATTAAGAAACAAGGGAGATTTCACATAAGAATTGTTAACTTCTGACTTTTCTCCAGTATGCCTCAACCTTTTCATTCCAAACCTTAACATGGGCTCATTGCCCTCATTTCTATTGTGATCTAGAATTTTGAACTTTGGACCTCCAATTTAGACAGACAGAGCCATCATCCCCTAAATGAATGTTCTAGACAAATCATTAGCATAACATTTCATTAGATTCTGTATATCAGGCTCAGCAAGGTAGGAATACTTTTAAAATATTATATTTAATCCCTCTTTTTATTCAGACCCTAAATGATGGCATCTCCAAATGAATTTCTTTCAACAACTTTTTCCTAGCTCTAAACAAAATAAACATTAACTCAGAAATTTGGGTACAGTTGAAATAAAGAGATTAAAAACACAAAATGTATCCCCAGAGGGCTCAAGTTCTGCAGGAAAAAGGGACACCTGGAAGAATAATTATGATAAAATACATCATCAATATTTTAATAATAGACATCATTTATTTAATGTCCTAAGTTTTAGGCAGAGTAAATTTTTATGCCTTCTAAACCCATCATCTCTTTCAATTTTCCCTTCAAACCACTCGAGACAGTCCAAATTTCCACACTGGTCCACTGAAACAATAGTCCTTGCCAAGTACAAGTATTGTGAGAATTAAATGGGACCATCCATGCGAATCCTCAAAACAATGTTTGGTAAATAAAAAGTTAGCTATCATTATTATTCTTACCCTAATACTATTACTTCTCATTTTGCAGCAGTGTTTGACACAGTTGAACATTCCTTTCTCCTTGAAAGATTCTCATTTGGTTTCTCTTTTGTGTTCCTACACTCTCCTAGTCTCCTTGTAATAATATTAGCTTTGGTTTGTATTTTCTGGTTCCTTCTCTTGTCACACCTTCAAAAGCTAGATTGCTGCAGCACCTGGTACTATGCCTTCTTCTCTTTCCTACTTTCGCTCCCTCTCCCTCTCTCCCTCTCTCTGTCCTTTGCCCTCTCCCTCTCCCTCTCTCCCTCTCTCTCCCTTTCTTTCCTCTCTCTCCTCCCTTTCTCCCTCCCTTTTTCTCTCCCCAGTAGCCTTATCTGGTCCATACCTTTAGATGCAGTCTATGTTCTCACAACTATCAAATTGTATTTCTAGCCTTGATTTTTTTTTTCCTTAAAACCCAAGCTGGCATAACCAAGTGCCTTCCTAAAATATCTATCAGGCTTCTCAATTGAATTCCTGATTCCCTTCATAGACTTATTTTTTCAGTTTTTGCCTCATTCTCCCAAATACCATTTTCCCATAAACTAGTAGAATGATTTTTTTTTTAAGTTTCAAATCACTCAGTCCATCTCCACTGGTTGACTGATTGCTGAGAGCACCATGTAGCTTGCTGATCTCTGCTGATGTGTGATGGCTGCTTACTGTAACTGCTGACTTGGGGAGACAGAGTTCAATAGCATTCACTGTTTCCAGCGATTGCCTGGGTTTGTCACTTGCTGCTGAAATTCTAGAATAAGAAAGGATGCTGGTCACTAAAACTTTTTCACCACCTGTGCCTCCAGCCAAGGACTTTATTTTGCCCTAAGAGCTATTGAACCTAAAACTATATTTGGTTTGTATCCAAGGGCCATGAAGACAAATACTGTAAAGAATGAAAGCTTCAGACTACAAACCGCTTGCTTAGTTTATGTTTATGAGGCCAATGACTTGATTTCATTGTACTCTCTGATTGCCTTTTTGGAGTAGTGCTGAATAAATATAACCAATTAGAAAATGAATATTCTTCCAGTGATTCTAACACTTGTCCTTCCTGAAATCTCCATGTAAATCAGTGCTCAAATGTCACCCAATGAGGGAAGTCGTCCCTCATGAGCTGATCTCTCATGGCCCTTAAGTACTCAGTATGAATTCACTCAGGAGAGAAGAAGGGCAAATTGCAACCCCCAACTGCTTTGGTTTTCTTCTAAGATATTATATATTTATTGGTTGAATTGTTTGTCACATCAGTTGTTTTGATTGATAGTGTTGTCATTGCCTCCCTCTGTAAACATGTAAACTCCACAGGAGCTTCCTATTTTGTTCTCCTGCCATATTCCCAGCACCTAAAAAAGTTAACATCCAATAACCAGGCATAAAATATATAAATGAATGAGTACTACTAATGTGTAAATTATATAAAAATTTAAAACTGAACAAATGCTTTCAGAGGTCTTATTCTGCACATTTTCACCATATAAAAATCTGAAACCATAGTTATATGCAAAGACAGAAGGCAGCTATGTGGTAAAAGTCCTGAACAAATTCAGTCCACAAGGGTTGCACCTTACATCTGAAGATAATTGTTCAGTAAGTCTTGTGCCCATGCCATTTGTAGAATTCTTGGTTACTTGAAAAAGATAAAGCTAGTACACACTAAATCTGTCTTTGAGTTGTCAGGGAAAATGATTACCCTACACTAACAATGAGAAATTCAAACCTGTTCTTTATTTTTTATTGATGATTCAAATATTTTGAAGATTCTTTTTCTCTTTTTTTCATTGAATCTTTCTAATTTTTGATTAACATTTATTAACTGTGTATATTAATGGAGTACAGTATAATATTTCAACACATACATACAGCATTAAGTAATCAGCATTTCCCTCTCTCTGTCATTTCTTTACAATTAGAACCTTCAAGCTCCTGTCTTCTAAATCTTTGTAAAATATATGTTCTGTAGTGAACTATAGTCATGCCACCATGATGCCAAACACCAGAACTTATTCCTTCTATCTAAATGTGTATTGATACCCATTATCCAATCTCCCTTTATCCCTTGTCCTCTCTTCCCATCTTCTAGTAATCACTATTCTACCTTTGGGTTAACTTTTTTTAGCACATATGAGACAAAACATACAATATTCATCTTTCTTTGTCTGGTTTTTTTAACACAATGTCCTCTACTTGCATCCATTTTGGTGCAAATGACAAGATTTCATTCTTTATGGCTGAATAATATTCCATTGTATATTTATAAGTCATATTTTCTTATCGGTTGCTACGCACCTACATTAATTCCATATCTTAGCTATTGCAGATAGTGCTGCAATAAACATGGAAGTGCAGAAATCTATTTTGTATGCTAATTTCATTTCCTTTGAATATGTATTCAAGAGTGTGATAGCTGGATCATATAGTAGCTGTATTTTTAATTTTTTTTTATTTTAAAGAGACTAAAACAATGCAAAACAGAACAAAACAGAGCAAAGAAAATCAGAATAGAACAATGCAAGTAACAGGACCTCACAACAAAACAACAGGAAATCAACAGTGGTTAAAATAAGATCCTTGTTTTCTTTGTAATAGTTGTCTATACCTTCACACACAATACCATCCAACAAAACAAAATAGTATAAAACCAACTAAAGCAATAGAATGAGAGCATTATGGGACTTCAAAACAAGACACTAGCAAATGAACAGTGGCTTCCATAGTGTCTCTTGTTCTCTTCAAAGTAGCTGTCTATACCCTCATATACAGTGAAATCAAATAATAAGAAAACAGATTAAAACCAATCAAAACAAAAGAATGAAAGTATTCCAGGACTTCAAATAACAGAAAATGGGCAATGGTTACTATGTCTCTTTCTTCAAATAGCTGTTCATACCATCACACATAATAAAATCAAACAAAACAGAACAGAGTAAAACCGATTAAACATAAGAATGAAAGCATTATAGGACTACAAAATGAGATAATAGGAAACCAGCCATGATTACCATAATACATCCCATTATGTTCAAACTAGCTGTCCATACCATCTGACACTGTAAAATCTAACAAACCAAGACAGAACAGAATCAAACCTAACAAACTGTGAAAACCTTACAAGAGTTCAAGACAAGACAATAAGAAATTAACAGTGGTTATTACCTTCTCCTCCTAGGTGTCTCCTCCCCTCTCACTTTTATAATATCTATTGTGTTTTTGGATCCCACTAACTCCTGTTTTTTATACTAGTGTTCACACATATGAGTTCAAACTGTTTCACCCATGAACATGATCTCCAGTTGCTGCCAAAGAACCTCAAGATTATCCTACTTTGTAGCTGAGTAGCTTTCCATTGTATGAAAATGCCGTATCTTTCTTATCCATTCTATGGTTGCTGGGCTAATTACCCATGCTTTTTTCTGTTCTTCTGTTGCTTGGATCAATTGTTTCCTCTCTTTTGATTTTCAGTCTATGAACTTCCTTTCATGTTAAATGTGATTCTTTTACTAATGGACACTGTTTCTTGATCCACTCTCCCTGCATTTCTTCTTATTGTTGAATTGAGGCCATCTACATTACTGGTTACAGCCATCATATATTGTTTTGTCTCTGCCATGCTATCCCCCTGTTGTTGGCCCTCTGCTTTTCCTCTTCATTCAATTGCCTATCTTGTTTGGTGATCCTCCTCTGCTGCTGTTCCTGGAACCATGGTCATCTTTATCTCTCTCTGGAGTATCCTTCAGCACTCTCTGTAGGGTTGGTTTGGTGGTCATGAATTCCTTCAGTTGTTCTTTATGACGGATGTATCTTAGTTTTCCATCAATTTTGAAAGATAGTTTTGCAGGGTACATCAATCTGAGTTGGAAGTTGTTTTCTTTCAGGATTTGAAACACTTCACTCCAAACTCTTCTTGACCTGATGGTTTGTGCTGACAAGTCTGCCACAATTCTGATTGGCTTTCCTTTATAGGTGATCTGTTTCTTTTCTTCAACAGCTTTTAATACTCTGTTCTTGTGCTAAATTCCTGGGATCTTGATTATTATATGTCTGGGTGTAGATTTACTTTGATTATGGCTAGTTGGAGTTCTATATGTCTCACTTATCTGCATACCAGGTCCTTTTCCCATGTTTGGGAAGTTTTCCACTATTATTTCTGTAAATAGAATTTTTATTTCATTTGTATTGACCCCTGCTTCTTCATTGATGTCTATCACTCTTAAATTACTTCTTTTTGCATCATCTTGCAGCTGTTGAATTGTTTTTTCCTGGTTCCTTGTTATTTTTAAAAAATCTTTCCTTTTGTGATCACTAGCTGCAATCCTGTCTTCAAGGTCTGAAAGTTTATCTTCAGTCTGTTTCAAGTGGTTTTGCCAGCTTTTGATCAACTTCTTTAATTTCCTGAATATCTTTTTGGATCTGTTTCATGCATTGTAATTCCTTTCTATATTGTTCAAAGTTTCCATCATTTTCTTATGCTCTTCTTTTTAATCTAAGTCTTCTTTAGATATATTTAGGAATTCTTTCATTATGTTTTTCATTTCTTTTTCACCTGAGATATTATTTCTGATCTGCTTACTTTTACAGTCTCATGTAGTTGTTTATTTCTGTTGTTATCCTCTCAGAGATTTCAGGTGTGTGACTTCCATTTTCTTCCATGACTGTATCTCCCAGATTTGTTCTCTGTGGGCTGGAGGTCTGAGATTGCCTTTTGCTCCTCCCTCTTGTCATTCTCCTGGGTTCCTCCCAGCAAGCTGGTTGTAGCGTCCCAGGCACTTTCCACAAAGACTGCCCCTCCGAGGTGTAGGGGAATGGGGGGCAGGCACCTGGGTTCTTCTGACCCCAGGTTTGCAAGGAGGTAACAGGGTGTGAGGTAGGCTTCTCCAGACCTGTGCAGCTACCCTGGGGCTTCCCAAATGGCCAGGGGTGCGTGGTGGAGGGACTGCTTCTCTCAGCCTACATGTCTACACTGGGACTCCCGCAATGGTGGCAGCACACAGGGGTGTGTTTGTCTGATTCTCCTGGTGGGTACTGGCTGCCCAAAGGAAGCAGGGGTCTCAAATGGCAGCCTGTGGGTGCACGGGGCTTACCTGGCTGTGTGTCCCTGCTCCTGCTGGCTGCCAGGAAGCAAGTCTCCTATTGTCGGCAGCCGATGGGCAGCTGTTGATCTGCCTTTTCTCTCTGCCACACTGCCTGGCCACAGGGAGCTCTTTCCCACCCAGGGGACTGGGGAGCAGAGGCAGATGTTCTCTGTATTTTTAATTTTTAGAGGAACTTCCATACTCTTCTCTATATTGGCTATGCTAATTTACATTCCTACCAACAGTGTATGAGTTTCTTTTTTCTCACATCCTCACCAGCATTTATTTTTGTCCTTTTACTAACAGATACTCTAACTGACATAAAATGGTATTCCATTGTAGATTTGATTCGTGTTTCCTTGACAGTTAATATTATTGAGCATTTTTGTTAACTACTTGTATTTTTTCTTTTAAGAAATATCTATTCAGATCATTTGTCCTTTTTAAGAGGATTACTTGTTTGTTATTACTTGATTTTAGGCCATGATATGTTCTATGCATTAATTCTGTTAGGTGAATAGTAGGAAACTATTTTCTCCCATGTTGTAGGTTGCCTCTTCACTCTGTTGATTTCTTTCCTTGCCATGGGATTTATCCCAAGGATACAGGAATAGTTCAACATACAAAAATCAACACACGTGATACATCAAATTGATAGAGTCAAGAAAAAAATCATAGTTAATTGATAAATGAAGAAAATGTATTAGATAAAACAACACTCTTCATTATAAAAACTCTGAATAAATTGGGCATTAGAGGATCATATCTTGACATGATAAAGGCTGTATATAACAAACTCATATCCATCATCATACTAAAGGAGGAAAATCTGAAAGTATTTTTTTAAGACCTGGAATGAGACAATGATTCCCACTCTTACTGCTCTTACCATGTTACTGCTCTTACACAGTATAGTACTAGAACTTTTAGCCAAAGAAATTAGGCAAGAGAAAGGAATGTAAAGAATACAAATAGGAAAGGATGAAATGGAATTATCCCTGTTTGCAGTTAATAAGATTTTATATATTAAAAAACCTAGAGACCCCCACTAGAAAACTGTCAGAATGGATTAATGAGTTCAGGAAATTTTCAGGATAACAAATCAGCATACTAAAATCAGTAGTGTGTTTATACACCAATAATAAACTTCCTGAAGGGAAAATTGGGAAAGCAATGCCATTCACTATAGCTACAAAAAAAGTAAAATAAAATAAAATAAAATAAAATACTTGAGAATAAATTTAACTAAAAAAGTGAAAAGCTTCTACCACAAAAATTATAAAACATTAATGAAATAAATTGAAGAAGATACACAGAGACAGAGAGAGATGATAATTCGTGTTCATGAGTTAACAAAATTAGTATTGTTAAAATGTCCATACTACCCAAAGGAATACGCAGATTCAATGTAATCCCCATTGAGATACTAATAATATTCTTCAGAGAAAAAATTAATACAGAACCATAAAACACCCAAATATCCAAAGCAATCCTGAGCAAAACAGCAAAGCTAGGACCATCACAATATCTGATTTCATGACATACTTCATGACCATAGTAACCAAAACACTATGATACTGGAATAAAACCAGATGCATAGACCAAAAGAACAGAATGAAGATTCTAGAAATTAACATACACATCTATGACCAAATGATTCTCAACAAAGGTGACAAAAGAATACACTAGAGGAAAAACAAACTCTTTAATAAATGGTGCTCAGGACACCAGATATTCATGTACAGAGGCTGACAGTAAGTCCCTATCTCTTACCAGTTAGAAAAGTCAACTCAAAATGTATCTAGGTCTTAGTGTAAGACCTGGAATTCTGAATGACTAGAAGAAAATAAAAGAAATACTTCACAATATTGGTTTAGGCTACAGTTTTTCAGACATTAACCAAAAGCACAGGAAACAAAAGAAAAAGAAAGGTGGAATTTTGTCTCCACTGCCAGGGACATTTCTAAATGACATGTAAGGCATATTGTGATTCAGTGAAAATCTATAACATCTGTGTTTACGCCATGAGCATTGCTGGTCATGGAGATGTACTGGTGTGACTTAGATATCAGGGCTCTTTTCATGAGAAGTGGAAGAAGCAAGAAAAGAAAAAAAATGAAACCAAAGCAATCTGTAGAACTTTGGAGTGATCATTATGAAACCCCAATTGTGGGTGGTGAACCAGGCCACTAAGAACAGAAAAAGAGAAAGGAAAAAATAGGCAAGGAGAACTATACAACATTCCACATGTACCTAATCCCTTTGGATGTTACACATTCCAATTTTCCCTCTCATGAGGTTCATTTAAACTGAAGCTTACCTGTTTGCAAATGCAGAAAATGTGTGCAAACTGGTAGTATGATTTAGGTTGGTGTGAGAATCTTAGGTACCATATGCAGGCTGGTGTGTGACAGCAGGAGTGGTCATACGAATAGTTATCATACAGGCAATCTGAGGCTATCGGTCTTTGGCAAAGTGAACTGGAGGCCTGAGGAAGTGGTTTGAATTGCCTTGCCATTACCTCCATCTCTCTTTTGTGGATAGACACGGACAACATCAGTAAAGTGCATAGAGTAAGAAATGCTGAAAAAGAACAAAATAAAACCTAACATCAAACAGTGATGTAAGATCAAAGTGACACCCATAACCCTAAGTGACAAAAGTTCACAATTCCGAGAGTATTTAGAATAGTTAACAATAATTATTTTTTCTATTATGTTAATTTTTTGTACACTAGAAATCATTATAATGCCAATTTTGGGGCCAAGAGTCATTTCTACAACAAGAGCATATGTGAAAGAACTTGAGATGTTGCAGAAGAGAGAGGACAAGCTACTGGCAGGAAACAAACAAAAATCCATATTATCTGGTTAAAATTGGAGGACGGTGTTCTATAAAACTTCAAATGAGTGTCACCATTGATTTGAATTACATCATCTTCCAGTAAAAAGCCCTGAGAACTCTGTACCTCCAAATGTTAAAAGAAATATCTTTCAACTTCACCTACCGAATTGATCTTAAAAACATTTGACCAGCTTTTATTCTGACTAATATATTCCTAATAGATTTTCTTTTGCATTTCCAAACAGGAGCCTTCTTTCCAAAACTTGTGATATTGAGTTTGTTATCTCAGCTTCGCTTCCATTCAGACTCAGACACATGTTGACTGAAAGTGCTTAATTGCCACTGAATATTTACTAGCAAAAGCTCAAAACATCACTTTCAAAATACATTTCAGTGTGTTTCCCATTTATTTTGACTACAGTACCACAAAGAGTACTGGACCAAAGACTTTCTTTATCTCCTCCCAAAATCCCCTCCTCTTGTTATCTTTAAGCAAAACTATTGAAGCAGGCAAGGCTCGGGGAGCTGACTTTTGAATTGCACCCAGCCATCCCTTGCTGTCCAGGGAAGACTGCTTGCACAGTGGACTACCGTACACTTACCACCCTGCTTTATTTTTCATAGTTCTTCCAGATCTTTTCTAGCAATACCAAAAAAGAAAGGATGGAAGAAGAATTACTACAAAGAAACATAATGTTGAAAATTCTTGACAATATTAAATTCTTCTGCAGAAAGTCACTAACAGCTTTTCTGGCCCAGCAGTGCAATGCTGATAAGATGCAATATTTTAACTGTCAAATTATGAATTGAGGAGGGGAAACCTGTGGACACTATCAGAAATAAAAAGCCCTGGTACACTGAGAACTAAGTTGTGCTTCAGTGGTTTTGAAAACAGTGGCACTTTTTCTACTCTCAGCCAATGCCAATAAAAATTTACAATTGGGGTCAAGTGGAGGATGTGTAGCCGTGGCAAAATGTCTATGTGAGTTTACCATCAAAAGTATGGCTCCAGAAACCACGAATATAAATGTAGTGGTAGCTTTCGGATAGTCTGGATCCATGTGATACTCGTTCCTAGCAAAATACTTTCTGTTCCTTCTCAGAAATCATGGACTATTAAGTTGGATGAAAGCTTAGTGAATGTCTCTTTTCACCCTTTTACAGAAAAGCATCCGAGGCTCAGTGAAAAGGAATGGTTTGGTACAAATAGTGAATTAAATTTCGTGTCGATAAATTGAGAGAGGCAATGAAACCTCGGTAAGCATCACCACGGGCCTAGCACAGGTCTGAGAGTTCTTCTAAGGGAACCAAGCAAGTTGGGCAAAGAAATAGAAGGCTTCCTTGTTTTAGCCTTTCTGGTTGTTAATGGGTAGGACCTGCAATTTCTGCCAAACTGGCCTCAATCACAGTTGTCTTGATTAGCAGGAAGCTCTTTCCTTAGGTTTCTTCAGGAGCACAGGAAGCTATTTTATTATGACCCTGGCCCTCCTGCTTCCCTCCTTCTTCCAGTCCCTGCCCACCCCACAGTCTCTTTTTCTAACCCAACAATACACTTGCTGACACAGCTGAAGCTAGCTCATTGTGAGCTTCTGGTTGCTGTTTTTTGCTTTGTTTTGCATCCCGCCCTCAGCTACCATCACATGATCTAATTAACCCTCATAGCTACAGAAGTGGAAAATCAGATACTTGTTTAAAAAAAAATGCATTCAGCAAACAAAACTGAATTGGCACAGTTCTGAAACTATTCATTCACTAACAATGAGTGAGGACCCACTTGGCCTTGTGAATTTTTTTAAAAATGGCAAGGAAATATATTAATAGCATTAAGCTGATCAGTGATCACTTCTTAGATAAATGTAATGTTTCTCTGACAATAAGTTTTGAAAGCAGGTGTGGATATTAACAGATTTGTATGGCTGTTTCACAGCATTTATAAGATCTTAATGTAAAAGTATAATTTTTTTCAAGGAACTGGCACCACTGGGCCCTCAGAAGTATTCCAGAAATCTATTTCTTGAAAGAGTAAGAGTGAAGTTAATCAGTGTCCAATTAGTTTGTTTTATTTTGTTTGCCTTTGACAATGAGTGTTCTCATCTCATCTCTCATCCTGGAAACTGCCCTTATTAGACTTTTCTCAAGACACCCACTAAAAGTCAGATTATAACTGGACATGAACCATCCTAACTTCATTCAACACACATCTCAGGGAAAAAGTAGCTACATCCCGCTGAAGGCACCCAACCCAGCTTACATGACATGGGGAGTAGGGACTCCAAAATTTGGGCAAGACATTTCTTGAAAATCCAGTAAGCTTATATACATTTGAATTGATGCTTTGTTACTTGGCCTATATTTATTATGGCACCAAGCCCCATCTGACACAAGTCTTCAAAGGTGAGCTGAGGATAAACAGGAAAGAAGGGTAGTCAGGAAGGGAATATGTCTGTAGAGGACAAAGTTTCTCCAGTGGCTGATAGCTCATGGCAGCAAGCCTATCCATCTTACGAGACTGTTTCTTCATCATCATACTCAGAAGAGAAAAAAACATGAGAAGAGCAAAAAGTCCTCCCATGAAATAATGATGTATATGCTATTTCAATATTTGAATACTTGATAGATATGAGAGGAGGCCAAACAATGACTCGAGCACCTGTATTTCCTCACCTGAATTTCTCTTTACTTTCGGTGTTGAGTCACTACCCCAGAAGAAATCTCACTCTGATATGCTTCTCGAAGCTCCAGCTTGGAATGTCCAACAGAGCTCATTCTTCCTACCCCAAATCTACTTCTTCCTCCCAGTCATTCTATTTTTTAATATTGGTTCCACTGTATTAGTTTCTTGTTTACGAACCTTGGAATCATTACAAATTTTTAAGTGCTGATTCATCCCTAAGATGTTCCTTCTGTGTCACTAAATTGCCCATTCATAAAATCTTTTCTTTCAGTCTCAGTGTAACAGTCCCAGCCTTGTAATAACTGCTCTGGATTGGCATCAAGCATCCTAACCAATCATCTCCCTATTATAATCTCCCATGTTTTCAATTCACCCTAAATGCTATTAAATTGCTAATTGTGCTTTTATCATATAATTATTGTAACCTTACTTAAAACTCTCTATTGTATACCATCTGCAGGAGGTATACTCTCTAAACTCTTCACACCAGTGTTAAAGACATCATTTGTCTGTTCCCATGCTACATATCCAGATTTGCTGTCTTTTCTTGTACAATATGAACTATTACACTAAACAAAGTCTTCACTCTTTTTCCCATGTGTAATGCATTCTTTCTGTTACTTGCAAAAAATATCACTATATATCCCATCTGTGATTAATTTCTGCCTATTTGTTAGGATATAATGTATATCTCACTTACCATATGAAATATCCTCATCCATCATTACCCCAACTAATCTAAAAATTATGTTTGAGTATATAGAGTAATCTATTAATACTTTCTTTTTGAAGAAAATGATGTAAATTTAACATTGAATTTTGTACATGATATGTATGTTCTTCAAATTCAATAGGTGATCTCAGTGACACATTCTTTAGCTGTCAAAGACCACAAGTGCCCTATAAATGTCTTTAATTACCTTACCTTTATCTTTCCATGTGCTATCAATGCATCTTCTTTTGTGAAAACACTCCATTTCATCTGATTAACCCAATTAATTGCTTTTACTCATACTTCTGCTTATCCTCCTCTACATTAATACAACTAGATGTTTTCCCCAGCTATTGATTTGTTTCTCTCCTTTGTTATTCCTCTCAACTCTGATGAACCCTTTTCCTACCTGAGTCAGATTCAGAACACTCTCCTTGAGTTGATGCATTAGCTGCTGCCTACCCAGGACAGACTTTGGGCAGCTTTATAAGCAAACTAGTAATTGCATAGTGGGTGATAATAGATGCCAAATGCTCAGACACCATAGTGTCAAGCTGCAGACATAGTATGAGCAAATATGTTTGTTGATGTACTCACTGGTCCTGTAGTAGATTTCCTTATCAACACAAGTTTATCAACTCAATCCAGCCACAAACAGTCCCATCTTTTCTTTTTTTCATTTTTGATTTACCTCTAATTTTAGTCAGATTTTGAAGATAACAAAACCTCAGCCATTATTCCATTCTAATCCATAAATAACCAATATTTTTAGAATTTGTTTTTCTCATTCTTTGTGTTTTATTGAGACAGAATTCATATAACATAAAATTACCCATTTCTAAAATGCATAATTTAGGGGTGTTTAGTAAATACACAGTGTGATGCAATCACCACTGCTTTCAAGCTCCAAAATATTTTTGTCACCCTTAAAGGAAATCTTGTATCCAAGAAATGGTTATTTCCCCATTTTTCTCTTTCTCCTAGGCCCTGTCAAACACGAAGTTGATTTCCATCTTCATAGATTTACAGATTTTGGGTATTTCACAGAGTCTGAATCACATAGTACATGACCTTTTATGTCTAATCATTTTCACTTAGCATTGTATTTTAAAGGGCCTTCCATGCTGAGGCATTTATCTATACTTCTTCCATGTTTATGGCTCAATATTCTGCCAGATGGATATGCTGCGCTAGAATTATTTTTATTTACATTTTTATGTTGATCATCAACCTTGTACAGAAATGTGCTTCTTGTGTATTGACCTTCTATTCTGAAAATTTACCAATTTGTTTATCAGTTTCAATGTTTTTATTAGTTTATAGAGTATTTAGGATTTATCAGAAATAAGATCATTTCATCAATGAGTAGACAGTTTTTCTTCCTGCTTTTCAGTTCAGTGATCTTTCTATCTTTCTTTCTTTTTTTTTTTTTTTTTGCTTCTTGTCTAACTGATCCTGCTGTAACTCACAGGACAATGTTGAATGGAAGTAATTAATACAGGCATCCTTGTCTTTGTGCTAATCTTTGACAGAGTTTTCAGTCTTTTACCACTGAGTGTGCTGTTAGCTCCAGATTTTTTGTAAATGCCCTGACTCAGGTTGAGGAAACTTCCCTTTGTATCTACTTTTCGGGGTGTTTTTATTATGAATCAATGTTGAATTTTTCTATACCCATTAATTATAATGATTATGCATTTTATCTCTTTATTATATTCATTTCATGTATTATTTGACTGGTTTTCTTATGTTGGAACCAGACTATTTCAAGATACATAATCTCTTTGTCAAGATACATAATCCATTTAATATGCTGCTGAATTCAGTTTATTGGTAATTGGTTGAGATTTTTTTGCAGTTTTATTCACAAGGAATATTGGTCTACAGTTCTTCTTTCTTGTGTTATCTTTATCTGGCTTTGGCATCAGGGTAATGCTGGTGTTAAGGCTTGTGTTAGGATGTCCCCCCAAAGCCTCATGCACTCATGGATGGGGCTTTGTCAGAGGTAGCTGAATCTAGAGTGTGTGATGCTGAGATTGATTCATGGTGAAATGCTGGGATCAAGGGCACTAGGATTAAGGGTGTGGACACGATATAAGGAATAGCAAGAGCTGTAGTTGACCCTTGCTGCTTTGCTACCTTTTGGCCACTGTGAACTGTTTCTCTTCTGCAATGCCTGTCTGTCATGTGCCACCTTGCCTTGAAGCAAACCAATTATGGAACAAAACCTATATGAACTGTGAGTTAAATAAATCTTTCCTTTCACTTTAGGTGTCAAGTATTTTGTCTCAGCAATGAGAGAAAAGTAACTAAGACAGCTGACTTCATAGAAGAGTTAGAATGTATTTATCTTTTTTTTGGAAGAGTCAAAGAAAAACTGTTACTAATTTTTAACTGTTCAGAATTCATCAGGGAAGCCATTGGTCATTATCATTTCTTTATTGGAAGTATCTGATTATTCATTCAATTCCTTTGCTTTTTACAGGTCTGTTCAGATTTCGGAGGGAATTCATGTTCTCCAGACCTTCTCTGGTAATGTTACTTTTCCTAGAAATTGTATAGTAGTATTCCTAGAAATTATATGTATATCCAGAAAGAAAGAAAAAAAGATTGTGTAAAGGGGACAGGAAGGAAAGAAAGTGAAATAGACACTATATTTATGAATATTAGCCAAAAAAATACAATTTAATCTGAACAACACTACATCCCCAAAAAAACCCTCTGATCTAGCATGCATCTTTATTACTTTCTCTATGTGCCCACTGCCTCTTATAATGAGTCAATTAAATTATCTTTCAGTCTTTTCAGTCAGCACAGATCATTATGCTGTCCATTCAGAGGAAAAAAGGAGATGAGATCTAACACATATACGCACAAAGCCTAGCAGTTTCTACAAGCCCAGTCATCAATGAACTTTTACTGAGCACTTACTATGTCTCATCCATGCATTTGGCTGAACTTTGGGTACACAGTGGTGCTCAAAACACAATTGTCAAAGACCCATCTTTTGATTCCTTTTGTCAAAGACTCAGTGCACGAGTCTCTGACTTTCATCACATGCAGCGCTCGATAGTGCTGTTGAACAAAACAGTTGAAAACTCGCATGCCAGGGGAAGCTAAAGACTAATTCAGCAATGACCCCGGAGCTTCTGCTGCCCAGGGAATAGTTCATGGTGTCACTCAGGAAGTATTGTGAAGCTATATAAAGGAGCATGTGCTTGCAACTCTAACCCTGACAAAGAAGCAGTTCTTCCTGCCAAAGAGAGTAGAATGAATCCCTTCCCTTTGCCCCAGCACACCCACACTGCTGATCTGGCAGAGAATGCAGAAAGCTCACAATAGACACAGTGTCATAGGGTTAACCAAACCAACAACAGCCACACTAGGGGTTAGCAAGGAAAGCAGGAAGCCAGCATTTTGCAGACTGTATTGGACGGAAGCAAAATCCTGAAACCACCGAGAGAGGCTCTACCCAGCATAATCTCAACAGCCAACACCAAGATAATCTTGCCACAATTAACAGGGCAAAAACAAGGAACAGCCACTCTCAGAACACACACCCTGGGAAAAGAGTGGCCCTGGCCACAGACAAGAGAGTCTGCAGACTCAAAGCCAGACAAGCTTGCTCTTGTTGTCCTAGTATAGAATTTGAGCCAGCCCTGGCACTGGATTCCAGCTCTGCCACTATCCCTCTGTGACATTGTGTAAACCACTGCACCTCTCTGAAGCTTTGATGTTTTGTCTTTAAAACAAGCCCACAAAATGTAAGAACTGGAGAAAATGAATGTAAAGTAAACATTTGATAGATGGCAGCTACTTGTGCACTGAAGAATGTGCTCAGGCATCACAAGGGAGTTTCCTGGTAGTCTTAAAGGTCTAGTGTGACTTATGCTGTTCAGAGTCAAGGAATGAGTGAGGATGCCTGCCTTATAGCTGGCTTTCAGTTTATTTCAGCTTCTGTGCGGCATGCCTCATGATGCCCTTATCAGACATTAGTTAGATATTTATGTGTCTCCCTCACATCTACTTCCTGCCCCCCCATACTAGGTGCTCTTTAGGACCAAACCCATGCTTATTCATCTTTGTTCCCAGTAAGATTCATAACTTTTACACATGCTAGTTACTCCATAAGTATTTAATATTCTGCATGCCTTTCCTTCATCACTTTTTTTTTCCTTTAAAAAGTCACACCATAAGAAAGCTGCAGTTATCTGTGCAGGTATACATGTGTATGGATGTATGCAAACACACACGTGCTTCTGTGTGAGGAAAAAGACAAACCATCTCACCTATGAATATCTGGCTATGTCCTCAGGTTATGTGGAAAACATCTTTCCTGTTTATTGAAGAGAATACCTGTAAATGGGACTTTTAAAAAATGTTTGTGTATGTTAACTGCAAAAATAGTAAAACTATGTGAAAATGATCTCCTACTGTGCTTCAAAAATGCAAAGGAATCCCTTAATGTGTTTGGCTATTTGTCTATTTATGATTTTAAAAGTACTTAATATTAAAAATGTCTAAAGAAATTAAGATTCAAAGCAGCAGGCAGTTACTCAAGTATGGTCAATGTGGCCTCATTTCCTATACTTTGTTGCTAGTTTTAATCTTCAGACTCACCTATAGCAATTTTAAAACCCTAAAAATTCCATGAGCTCTTTTGTTAAAACTCAGTCCTGCCCGTGATGATCTCACTGTTAATTATTTTTTAATAAGTAGCTTCACTCCAAGGATCCCAGAACCTGGTTGAATATGGCAGTGTTAAAACACAGACAATGTGGAAAGAGGTATAATATTTCCCCAGTATCACAGAATTGTCAAGACTTAAATGAAAAAGCTTTAGGAAGCAAAGGCTCTACTTCTCTCTTCATTCCTCAGTGCCACATTTTTCTCTGTGTTATTCAGAGGAAATGCAGGCTCAACCTCCAGTAGGCATTCATACTTCCCACGCTGTGCCTGCACCCAGAGTCAAGAGTCTAAGTTTGTGTTTTCTTGAAACTGCAAGAGTTAAAGTATCAAAGCTACTTTAATAGCTAAAAGTTGTGTTCCACCCCTGCATTGACCTGTGAGGGTTTGCTAGTGGGCTCCATCTTCTAGACGCTCTTTACTCAAGCTCGTCATGACCAGTCATCCAAAGACCCTTCATTCATTCTTTGGTCCTATTAGTGAGCATCCTGAGCCACTGGGTGGGAACTATCTGCACACAGTAGATATATGGATTTGGTGGGCCAAGTCCTGAGTATTACTCTCACTAATCAAGAAACAGAAGGCACAAAGCTGGCTTTTGAATGGACTATCCTCAAAAAAGAATTGGAAAAACGATTAAAAGTAAAGCCTTTGAAGTCAGTGGGTGATGTTCAACTTTCAACGCTTCCTAGTTCATGTGATCTTGGGCATCTTAGTTTTCTGAACCTCTGTTACCCTTTCCATAAAAATGGAAATAATAATGTAGGACACAGCATTTTTGTGAAAATTAAATAAATTAATGCTTCTAATGTGCTGGCACTATGTGCTACTCACAATATATTGGACAATATTACTTAGCTATTACTAACCTCAATGAATAGAACTTGAAAGAACAAACGACCTAGCTTTTCATTACCAACATCTGCTCTGTTGTCAGGCTGTTGCATTGGCTGCTTAGCTGAGATGTCCCTGTGTGAATATTTTTCTTGCCTTTCTGCTCTCCACCTCTCTAAAAACTACTGCTCATGTCTACATCAGAATTTCTTTACTTCTACCTAAACCTGACTTTTTCCCTTTTTTGAAAACTTAAAATTTAGACTGTATTTTGACTCTGAGATTTCGCGGTGACATCTGTCCTGTCTCTTTTAACCCAGATAACTTCCACGTAGATAGGTACTCAGTGCCTGTAATTGTCCAGGGAAGATGGAGAAGGCCTTTGTGATAGAATCAATCACCAAATTTTGTCAGTAAAGTGGAGCAAAGGAAGTTTCCTAATATTCTTTGAAACAGTATCTGTCATATAAATTTGGAATTATACTTCTTATCTAGAGATTTTATTAATAGTTTTTCAAACCTACTTAATCCTTTAGAAAAAATTTACCAACCTCAATAATATCAACAAATCTCACCTTGTATTAGCTATATATGTTTTTGAATTGGATCTTAATACAAGTAAAAAGATTGACAACAAGACTGTTTACCTCTTTAATCTAGAATCTCAAACAACATTCAAGCCTAGGGCAGGCTAGTGTTTATTGTAATTCCGTAATATAGCTCAGAAGAGCAGGAATTGTCTCAGTGGAAAAATGAGTACACTGAAGAGTTCAAGGAAAATAAAATGAAACTGAAAATATAGACCACATATTTTACCTAATCCAAATCATTGTTCCTTATTCCTCAACCACAGATTAACTAAATTTGATTGTAGACTTAGAAAATAATGAAATATCTCAAAGTCAGTGTATTGCAACACATATATGGAAATTACAGAATTGCATGGAAATTAAGTATCATCCCTAGAAAAGGAGCTCAGAAAGCATATTTTGGGCATTGGAAGTTTATTTGGGGATGAGAACATGAGGATTCATTTAAAATTGTTTATTGACAGTTGGTAAATCACCTTTTTTTCCATTTTTCTCTTCATAGTACAGGTGGAAAGTTAACATCTCCCAACCTCATTTTTCAGTTATACGTATGTGTGAATTAACCAGTGCAAATTACAAGTTTTCTTTGTGTGCTTTATTAAATTCTGTCAAACTGTTATTAGTACTGATTTTATATGGTCTAGTACTTGTGAAAATTGACAATATAAGCCTATGAGCTCATCCCTCCAAAAGACTTTTAAATGTCTGCTCAAATATCAAGCAACTAATGAAAATGCCTAAGTATATAAATATCCAAGCTCACTCACCACTTAACACTTTCATTTATATAAATACATTACTCAGTTTAGAAAGTGTCAGAGGATTGCAATACTGTGGCAGCCACCCTGGGGCTTCTTTCCTCATGATACAGACTGTAAGTCTCACTGCAAGTTTAGGTATTAGACTGTCTGGGGGACAAAAACACCTGCTGTTCTTCTCTTCCCTTCCCATGGGGATCTCCCAGACTTATATACAAGTAGAATGTTAGAGGCTTTCCAATTCCTAAAACAGGAGAGGCTTTCCAATTAAAACCAGTGAATAATCCTCCTTCTGCCTGCAATTTCCTGTCCAAATGGTGTTCCCCCACCCTCCCCAAGTTATAATACAGTCTAGTTTCACTTTTGATAAAATAGTCATTTTTTTGGTCTTCCACATGGTTCAATACTTGGGTCTAATCACAGTGGGTTCATGGATGTTTTAGGACAAACAGCAAAAACAAAGTAATCTCAATAAATTTAAAATGTCATTGTTGAAAATAGAATTTTTTAGTGTCTGAATTCTTCCCTTCTCGAGTTATGCTTAATGGAGTTGAATTTTATTGCAATGCATTAACAACTTTTTCAATCCTCTTCTATGTGCATTTTCCTTAAAAGTCTAAGGAATCTGAATTTAAATCACTGATAATAAGGAAGAAGAATTGTGCTTCAGTGTCCTGTGCTTCAAGCATGTAATTGGAAAGAAAAAGGCATCAAAAATGAGAGTAATGACAAGGCATTCTGGCATTGAATTGGCATATTTGAGTTGTGACTTATACTGGATTAGCCATTCTGAATCTTAGTGTGGCTGCACCAAAGGGAAAACTTATTATAGTGTATAATCTATACCAAATTTAACCATATTCTCTTAATAAGTACTCAGTTTGGTCACTCCTGTAGTAGATGTAATCTCTGGATTTTTGAGAGGGATAGAAACCTAAAAGGATGTACAAGCCTTCTCTCTAATACCTTAGAGATACAATAGTATTCAACAAACTCTATTTGTTGCCCACAGTGCTATGTTCTGCAGATACTATCATGAAGAAGACAGACCTTTTCTTCTAGTGACACAAGGAAACTTGGAAAGAGGCAACTCAGAGCATGATAAAGAGCTATAAGAGAGAAGTGGTTTTTCAACTAGGTGGAGAAGAGTACCAGTCTCTGAGATAGGCAAAACTAGGAAACAGAAATGTGATTAGGGTATAGCCGAGGAAGACATATTCAGCCTGTGTCTGTTCCTTTGAGATATCGATAGACATTTAAGTGGAGACATCTGGTGAAAAGTTGAGTTTGCAAATTTTGAATCTCAAGAGAGATACTTTAGCTGGAGATTAAGACCTACAGAATTGTCAGGTTTTTGGTCATTGAGATCAACAGGGAAAAATAGGGAGTGTGAGAAAATAGAGAGCCTATTAAAAAAAAAAACTTTTTCTTAGTGCATATTAATTACACAGGTATAAAAGAGATCTTAAGGGTCAGTAGTATCTAAAGGGTTGGCCAGGGAAGGGAAGTTCACATAACAGCCCCAAAGAGAATAATATCAGTGATGAAAGATACAAGATAGCACATCTCCACAGTAAGAAGGGAGCAAGGATCATCTTGAAAATAATCCACTTAACCTAATGTTAAGTTATAATGTTAATTATAAGTAAAATATAAATCTTATTTTATAAAGATATAGGTGAGTAGTTAGATACACTTTTCTTTCTTACTTCTTATACAGCCAACACAAAATTGATTCATGTGTCTCAATAGCAACAGAATATCTGAGACCAGTTGGTAGAATTAGGAGGAGATCCATTCCCATCAATGTAAAGAAGTAATTTCTAATGATAAGTGCTATGAAAAATAAAGACTTTACTATGAAGATTTCTGTTGTTTCCCTAAATCAATAACTCGTTCTTATATATGCGTTGTATTCCTAGAGCTATTGTTAACCTTAGAGATAAGGTTATGAACAAAACACATGAGGTCCCCACATTTTGGAGGCTCCCATTCTCAATATTAATATAATTAAGAATTTTAAACACACAAAAATGCTATCAAGTAGTGATGAATCCTATGAAGCGAATTGAAAAGCTATTGCTTGTTCCCTTCATGCTGTGATAGCATGTTAGATGCTGGTAGAAATCCATGAATTAGGAGAAGGGAAACTTAACAGTAGGAGTAAAGTTTTCAGGAGAAATGCTAGAAGGGATCCGATACAAATCTCAAATTAAAGTGTTGGCCTTAGCAGAAAATCTCATCATCACAACAAAAGAGAAGGACTCTTTGCTCAGGAGAATGAATTATGTAACAAAGTGTATGAAAATGTTGGTGTAGTTCATTGTAAGGACATAAGGTATTTCTTGTCTGGTGATACAGATTTGTTTTCATCGGCAGAATGTTATGTAGGAGATTTGAGGCATTTAAATAAAATGTGGGCAGCTACTGTCACTGAATGCCATATAGATTTGTGTACCTGGTGAAAGTTTGTGAGAGGTGATCCCAAGAGTCCTACCAAACTCTGAGATGTTATTAGAAAAAAGATTGCTAAGAAACAACAAATTCAAGATCATTTTTTGCCTTTTTAAACTAATTTTTAAAAAATTTTTCCAAAGATCCAAATATAAATGGAGCCACTTATAAATTGTTCCTATTTTTGTCATCACCACTCTCCAGTCGCTCATTAAGTTTCATTTAAAAAAGTCTACAATTCTATGATTTAGAATTTTGTTGCAATTTTGAAAAATATAGGAACCAAGTCAGAGACAGAAACAGGAGGTATGTATCTGAACAGCTGAAATAGCAAAATAGTGTAAAAGCTTTAATTTTTAAAAAACTGGGCTAGTTTTATGTATTTTGTTTAAAATTTCTCTTTAAAAAAATTTGTTGGCCTTTGCCAACAAATTACGTTTCTTTGGCTCAAAGCTATAGTATGTGACAGGATAGTTCCATGTGTGTAATAAGACAGAAGCCTTTGCAAGTGAGCAGTCAGAAGAAAATTTCAATGCTAAAATCTTATTAGACAAGAGCATTGAAATTTAATCAAGATAAAACATAAGAGAAACTTTAACAGGTGACAGTTACGCATATTAGAAGTTTTCTTCTACCCTTTGTGCAATATTTATTTTACTTATTATTTTTTCAACAGTTTGAGTGACCTTGATTCCTCAGGTATACACATAAATTATATAGAGGCAGGAGAAAAATGTTTCACATGGTTTATGAACTGTAGATGCAACTACTAAAAAGTTTCCCTGTGCTGGGCTGTTTTTGCTCTGTGATAAAGCCCACGATGTATTTGTAAAGAGCTCATTGTAACCACTGTAGCTGTACAGTATTTCTCTAGTCTCATGTGGTTGCTGATGTGAGGGTTCTTTTGCAGGAAGCCTCTAGTACACTTCGTATCCCAGGTCAGCAATAGTCAAGTCTTTGGACAATTCAGTGAAAGAATCTCTACCCTTTTTCTTAGCGTGGAGAAAAAAGTCACTCCTACTCCAGAGCCAGAGCTCCAGGAGCTCCTGCTAGTGAACAATGATGGCTAGAGACAGTTCCCTTAATTCCAGAACTGCTTGGCACCCAATTCCAATTTTCATTCAAGTATTAGGAGGTCTGTTTGTTCTGATCTGAATTTGATCTCCTCCCTAAAGATTATTTCCGTGGCAGAGCCATTGCTGGGGAACTATTCTCCATATCATTGGCCCAATTCCAGGAAAAAGGTGTGCCCATTTGTAAAGTAAGTGACATCTCACAAACAGTAATGCTCCTTGACAGGAAAATGTGAAGTTTATGTGGTATGTTTAGCAAGTTCATTTTATCACTCATTCGTTTAGAGCTTTCTTTTGTTATGCTCTTTCCTCAATCAAAGATAAAAACTCTGGAAATTATTACTACCTCCACTTGCTATTTCATTTTTTATCCTGCTTTTGTGGTTCTCTGCTTTATGAAAATGAGAAGAGTCATGGATAGAGTGGTGTGCACTTGGTCTGCTTTAAGGGTCTGAAAACAGTCTCTATGTCATGGAAATTTAGTGCCACTAGATAAATTCAAGGGAGACCGAGTAGAAGGAACACACTTGCTGTTCTCAAAGACTGCTAAGGTGTCTTGAGAGAAAATCCTATTATTGTGATTTGGCTTTTCAGGTCTCAAGAGCCTGAATACTTTCCTTTTCCTAATTGCAGGCATACTATTTCTAGAATAATTCATGAAGGGATTGTGTGAATTAATATCTGTGAAGAATCTTTGAAAATACAAGCTGTGAGACTGTGAGCTTCTTGTTAGTGTGCATGAGTCTCACTGTGGCCAGAGCTGTTTTTGGCTACACCTCTGTGAACAGACTTCTCAGTAACTACCCTTATATTATTGGTGTAGGATACACAGAGTCTGACATTTTCTTTATCTTATCAGATAAGTTTCACATAACTACATCATGGCTGCTTCCTAAGTGACAGTGATTATATGATTGCATTGCATTATAAGGTAAACCTTGTTTCAGAAAGGTTAAAAAGTGAAAAATATTGCTGCTGAAAAAAATCAATGAATAAGGAAATGAGGGAGAATTTCCTGGACTGCCCCATCACATTTATAAATTTGATAAATAGCCTTTGAAGAATTGTTCCTGATAGTTTGTCATTGTTAATGTAATTTGTAGTCCTCAGATGTGTATTTGATCAACTGGAATAAAAAGAAAAAAGGATATGTTATAAAAATCATTGGTTTTCTTCTTAGTACATTGGAACTGAAATTCTCAATATGGAATGGACAGTCACCACCATCACTCAGCCCACAAAAGAAATTAATTGAATCAGTGGGAAAATATTCCTTTAAATCTGAAAAGCAATGTTGTCACCCTCTTATCCCTCAATTACAATGTGTGAAATCTTGTTAGTATTTTATTGAAGATGCTTTTATAGCTCCTTTGTGTTTCATTAAACCCAAAGCAATTTTTATAAAATACTATGGCAAGTGCTGAACTGCTGGTTGAGTCACCCTATGGAAAAGCCCATTATGAAGCAACATTAATTCTCTGTAGTCTCAGGAAGATCAATCTGTAGATTGATTTCTTCAAACTGAAGAAAGGTCTGTCTTCTTAGGATGCTGTCTACCCCATGCCAGTAGTTCTAAATTGTTGTTCTAGACCAGAATTTCTCAATCTCACTACTGTTCACATTTGGGTCTCAATAATTCTGTGTTGATGGAAGTTGTCCTGTGTATTATAGGTGTTTAGTAGCATTCTTATCCTCAGGGTGTCAGAAACACTCCCCCTCCACAAACATGACTATCAAAAATGTCTCCGAATGAGGCCAAGTGTCCTCCGGGACCTAAAATTCGCTTTGGTTAAGAACTACTGTTCTGGAATGTTCTTTTCCAAGCTAAAAAATCCAAGAAGAGATGCTTCAGTAATGCATTTCTAATTCTTGTGATTATGGTGGTCAAATGGAAAGTGAGAGGATGAATTGGCAAAAGGTCATATGCGAACCATAAGAGAGGAAAAACATATTTCCAGATTCTGAACTCCGTATCACTACATGAAGCTATACTCTGGATAAGTTAGAGCCAGGGAAATGTTGAAAGACAAGAAGAATGGCATCTGCTTCTCTCACTCTGAGGGATTTTTTGTAAAGGAGCAAAATAAAACCTTCAAAAGTAGGAGAAAACATCCACAAATATGTAATTATGCTTTCTTCATTGCCCACTATATCTTGACACTGTATTTTTTTCAGAGATGACTTAAAAATTGCAAGTTTTTCATCAAGATAGAGATTCAAAACAAAGAAAAACAACAAATATTATGGTATAATTGAAATAAAATATTATTATAATGACATCAGCTATGTTCCTTTAGTGGTTTATGCATGTATAAAAATACTTGTCACCTAGCTGCTTGCACATAGGTACATCTTTTTTAAAAATATATAAATCATCTCTTCTGTAGTATTCAATAGTTAAGTCACGATAGCTCATAGTTTCCTTTTTTTTTTTAAGCCCTTTATAAAGCAATTTTGAGTTCACAGCAAAACTGAGAGGGCATTTCAGAGATATCTGCTGTCCCCATACATATCTAACCTCCCTTATTATCTACATCCCACTGTCATGAAAAATGAAGTATGTCACCCCTCCACGTGCTCACTTGGCACTAATGTGGAATGGCATCGTGGCTCCCATAGACTACTTGAGTTGCCCATTTACTGTCTCTACGTCTTCCACTTTGTCCCTGAAAGTCTATTCTTCACACTGAACCATACATAGAAATCATGATCGATAGCATGGGGTCACATAGCTTCTCTGCTGAAAGCCCTTCAATTGTTCCCTCATTTTACCTAGAGCAAAAACCATAGAACAGACAAGGGTTTGCAAGTCCCCATTCTGTGATTTTGTCTTTTTTTTCCCCCCTTTTATTCATTCTGCTTTACCTGCCCAACCTTCTTGGTGTTCTCAGAACGCATTAGTTCTGTCTCCAGAATTTTACACCTGCCATTTACTTTACTCGTCATGCCCTTCCAGTGATACACACATGCATCACCCCATTACACTCCTTTATCTCCCCGTCAGCTTTAATGTCTTCTTTTTAACAAGAATTTTTCTGTATATCATATTTAAAGTTGCTGTTCCATCCACTACCCACATCACTGCCTTTCCCCTTATCCTTTTTCAAAATTTTCCTCACAACATGTATGTTCTACTATATTAATTCCTTCTTGTTTTGATTGATCCAGTCCTCCACTCCTCCTAAGAACAAAATTGAATGAAGATAGATCTTTAGTGTTTTGTCCCATATTGTATCACAAGAGCTTGATAAGGACAGTTGATATATATTTACTGAATGGATCATGGTGAGGTTGAAAGTACTCTTGTGACATGGTTTGAAATTCATAAAAATAAATAAGCTATATTATAAATAAAATAGTTTAAAAACATCCAATTCAGAGATGTTCATGGAGCTTTAAGATATCTTGATATTTAATTTTTTGAAGTATATAGTTTCAAGCTGTTAGGATTTGTGTCTAGGTGCTCCCGCAAAGCCTCACGCAGTCATGGGAGTGGGCTTTGCAGAAGTGACTGAATCTAGAGTTTGTGATTGGCCCATTGTCTAGTGTTGGGACTGGGGGTATGAATGCTATTCCCTCCTTAGGGCGAGTAGCCTGCATATAATATAAGGGAGGAAAATAGGCCTACTCCTCCCTTTTTGCTCTTTGCTATCTTACATAAACTGTTGCCCCTCTGCCACGTGCCTCCCTGCGTTAGAGCCAGCTGATTGTTGACTGAAACCTTTACAAACCGTGAGCTAAATAAACCTTTCCTTTCTTAATTTTGGGCGTCAGGTATTTTGTCTCAGCAATGAGAGAAAAGGAACCAACACACAAGCTATATCGGCTAGGGTCTGTTTTTTAATCCCTGTTGTCTTTAGGAAAAAGAAGCAAGAGTCTGACATAGAGAGGAATAGTGGATATCTCAAAAAGTTTTCTTTATGAAATTGAAATATGAGGTTTAGTAAATGTTTTAAAATAATTGTGATTTTGAAGTGCATAAATATTTCATAAGAAAATATCAATCAATGGATTATTATCTTTTGGTTTTTAATCAAGTTAATATAAAAGAAATGTCTAAAATTAATGTTTTAATAATTTCATTCCTTGAAAAGCACATTATGAAAGGATAACTGATAATATATGTGGACAGTATATGTGAAAGAGATTTGCTTGTCCCACAGTTTTCTTCATTAGAGAGAATGAGTGTGTAAAATGAGTGTTTGGTCTCCTCGGCCATGAGGGTCATGCCCAAGAAGCTTACTTCCTTTTTTCTTCATCTAGAAACCGGAGGAGTTGGCACAGCTCATAGGCTTCAGACAGTTAGAAAAGGGGGATAGTATTCACAGCAATCAGGGTGCAAAACTCAATAAAGGTCCTTAGACTTCCCTGCAAATCTCGCAGATAATACCCTATTTTCATCCCCTCCACCAGCCCATAAATGCTTTCAGTGTTTCATGTTCCTCCATACCCCAGAACTGGCTTCCTCCTTTGCCTCAACCAATAGTTCTGGCAGCCTCTGGAGATTGTTCCTGAGACCATTCTGACAGTTGGCGTAACTGTACCGTGTTGGGAAATGGCGCTTGACTTTCCTTCAGAGCACTAACATAAGGAGAGCAAGCAAGAGTTTCTCAGTAACCACTTGGGCTTTGCAAGATTGAGAGAGGGCCTATAGTCCTAAGTGTTCCCAATAGAGTGAAAAGGGGCATGAAGCAGTTACCTCCATAGAGAAGTTTCAAGAGATTCCCAAACCTTTGGCCAGAATGACTGTAATGGATCATTCTCTCCCCAATTTAGCCAACACTGGAAGAACTGACCCTTCATTCAAATGCAAGAGGGCAATGCAAAATTTCAAGAAACAACAGCAAAAAAGAAAGAAAAAGAAATTTGCTACTACCAAAGAACTCCGTAACTTTCTAGTAACAGAGGCAAAGAAAAGGAGATCCATAAATTGCCTGAAAAACTCCATGTAATAGTTTTAAGGAAACTTATTGAGCTACAAGCAAGCACAGACTTTAAAAAAAGCTTACTTAAATCAAGAAAACTATATATGAACAAAAATGGTAAAAATTATTCCACAAAGAGACAAAAATTGTTAAAAAAAAAAAAAAGAACCAAATAGAAAGTCTCCATCAGAAAAATACAATAGAGAAAATGAAAAATACAAT
>RJWT010001520.1:0-47668 GCA_004365215.1 Cuniculus paca
AAAAAACTATTTTAAAAAGTGTATATAGTTGAGAAGAATACAAAAATTATGTTTACTGTAGAAAGCAAAAGTTTGATAAAAATTGCAAGAGACAAAGAAATATAAGAGCAATTAAATGTTTTTATGAGGTCAAATATATTATCATTCTTTCCTGCATTCTGAATTTTCTGTCATATTTTGTTTAAAACATGTTATTAAAATATTAATATATAGTCTCTTGCCTTTTATACATTTTATAATATTTTTAAAATATTTAGATATTTGACTTACCTAGAAATTAATTTGAAGAAAGGGATGGATTAGATATTTAAATGTTCTCAAATTATTGCTCACTGAAGTTGACTGATTAATTCACATACTTGCAATGATAGGAAATTTTTATAAAAACTTAATTTTATTAATATGTCCAAGACAATTTCTACTGTCTGTATACAGAAAACATTGGACCAGTAGTATCCTGTGTTTATTACTCTGGTTGTATATAATTAATTTAAATTTCTACTAGAGATATTCCTCTTTTATTCATTTTCATTTTTCTGATTCTGTAAATATTATTATAAAACTTCAGAATTACTGTGTCAAATTTCTAAAACCACCGAAGGAAAAAACTAAATTAAAAACCCTCTGATCTCCAATGATATTACATTAAACTCATAGAATATGTCCTTTTAAAATATTATTTTGTTAAGAAAACAAGTTTTAAATTAATCTTTAAAATTTTTTGTTCATTAAAAACTTATTGCTGAAATGGCTTTCTTTCCTCCCTTCTACTTTCATTACTGTTTAATGCTCCGTACCTAAGAAAACCATGGGATGGGCAGTTATTTTGATGATAACAAGATGTATTATGGTTGCCATTGCTGATTTCCTATTATCAGGTTCTGAAGTCATGTAACGCTTCCATTGTTTTGTTTGGATTGGTTTTATTCTGTTTTGTTTGTTTTTATTATGTTGGATGATATGGACAGCTATTTTGAAGAAAATAAGAGACACTATGGTAGCCATTGTTGATTTCCTATTATCTTGATTTGATGTCTTGTATTGCTTTCATTGTTCTGTTTTCCTTGACTTTATTCTGTTTTATTCTGTTTGGTTTTATACTCTGTGAAAGAAAGAAAGAAAGAAAGAAAGAAAGAAAGAAAGAAAGAAAGAAAGATCCAATCATGGGAACTCACCTAGCTTCTCACATTACTTCGGAAAGTTGCCACAGTCAGTTCTATTGGATTTTGCTTGAGTAAAATAATAGATGTTTTTTTTTTGTTTGTTTATTGCTTGATTTATTCATTCCTCCTTCATTTCTACATTCCTTACATTTCTCATGTGATTTCACATGAGAATAAATAATAAAAAATAAACAATAGTGGTGATGAAGAATATGCATTTTTGTTCTATCTTTTACTATTCTCTCCTAAGATAAAAGACAAGCGACCAAACATTTGGCTTGTTGGTAAATAAAAACAAATAAAGATACTCATTGTGAGAAAACACTAATATTGAATTTCTTAAGGGGTTTTAAACTTACAGTCAAGAACCAATATGCAATTTTTAATAATAGTATTTTTGATAGCTATTTGAAGAGGGAATTTTTTTTCATTCTTTTAACTTATATATGTAATTAATAATATTGTCTATGTATTTTTTGATAATTTGTGGTTGTGATTTAGTTTGCTATTAGTTTTCTCTGGATTCAAGTTGATAAATTTACTTAAGGATTTTCTTCCCACTAAAATTCGTTAGTGTAGTGGATCCATACTTCCCTTCTAAATTTCTGTTTTAAAATATGGTTTTGATACCATACTTAATATGTTATAAATTTGTACATTATTTGAAAGTTTTTCTTGTACTAGCTATGATCTACAAGAAGTTTAATACCACTGAAATTACCTAATTTTGAATGTTTGATAGCGTTTATTGATGAAGTCCTCTAGGCTATGTGCTCTTTTGGAATCAATTTTTTTTAGATTTAGAAGATGCAACTACTGTATAATATTCTTAGGCATATGGATTTACTTCAAAACAACTGAGTTTTCCCCTTTTATTTCCTCTTAGTCATTGTCTCATTCTTGACCTTCTGTTTCTTATTCTTTCCCAATTTTTGGTAAGATATATTTGTTATGCAGTATTTTGGTTTGTCCTGTGATACTCCTTTTTTTTCAATAAAGAGTTGTCCTCTGGTTTTGCATGTCTTGTCCCTTCCCTGCTCCATTTGGTAGTTTCCTCTCACAGCTGTCATGTTGTTTCTTTGTTCAGGTTCTTCATCTTGATAAAGACGTTGCCACTGAGTTTTCTCACTTGCTCAACTGTAACTTAGATGGATTTCTCCTGATCTGGTTTGTGCTGATCCGGGCCCTGCCTGCGCATCTCTTCTTAGCAGAACTTCAATCTGGGTTGAATGTTGCTTGCTTTTATTTCATTTTTTTTTCTATTGCTATTTTATTCTTTGGGGCTTTTAGACAGAGAAGAGAAACTGTATTTGGGGTTTTTATTCTTCTATCTCTCCACTTCAATATTTTTCACAGTTGGGCCTGGTGAAACATCTGTTTTCTGATTTTTTTCTCATTTTAGGAGAGAAGTGATTGTATTCATGTGTGTGTATGTGTTTGTGTGTATATGCATGTATTACTGTGCTCCTCTGTGATGTCAGTAACTACATAAACTATAGAAAACCATTTTAGGGAACCATTCAAAAATATACATTGTTTCATCTTAAAGACACATGATTTTGGAGCTGGTAGTTGATGCTTATTTTAGAGTTGTTTATAATAGAAAATCACTTGGAAATGGTGCAAGTACCTAAAAATAGGTGTTCATTCAAAAAATGTTAAATGAATTGGGCACATTCAGTAAAATACACTATTAGAAATGATGCACACATATGCTTAAATATATTGGAAGGCAAATATAAGATAATAATCATGATTATTCATACAATCATAAAATATGATTATTTATAAAAAAAGAATGCCACTGTGAATAAGAAGAAGGGTTCACAAAGATTATATTGGGTGATGGTACAGTTAGTTTTCACTGCTTTTTATACATATGTTTAAGAACAATTATTAATTAGTTTTAAAATCAGAAAAAGTATAATGAAGTAAAAAAAAAAACCGAGAAAGAAACCCTCAGCTACCATCTCCAGAACAATAGCAACTATTAATTGAGTGCTCTTTGCCTCATAATGTATAAGGTCCTTAACATAATTATCTCAGTTCATTCCCTCAGCAGCATCATAAAGCTAAAATTAGTGTTTTCAATTTGCAGTTGGGAAACTTGAAACTTGAAAAGTTAAAAACGTCCAAAGTCACCTGGCTCAGCTCATAAAACACAATGCCTGAATGAGAACAAAGTTCAATCTGACTCTAGAATTCCACAATCTTCCTGTGTCTCTCAGGACTGTTGGATACATCTTGATGCTTCCACACATTACCGGTTTAATATTAAAAAATCTCACATTTCAACTGTTAGTAAAAAACTCACATGTGAACTGCTAATCCTTATTTTACACCCTGAATATGACTTTAACAGAAGACTCAAGGAACATAAAAATATAGTCAAGAAAAAAAAAGGATAAACAGAACTTTAATAAATATTAAAGTTCATACTTCAATGTAAATCATTGAGTACCTGTTCAATATAATATTTTATGAAATAGAAGACAGCCTCCTAAATTAATATAGAGTATTAACTCTCTGAAGTCACCAATTAAACAATTTAATGCACAAAAGAAATAAATTTTCCTCAAGATATCCTTGCACGATGAGGACATTCTGAATTTTCATGTTGCTTTACCCAAGCATTAGACAATCATGTAGTGGGATTTGATTTGCATTTTGAAAAGTAAAACATTTTTCAACCATTTTTATCATAAATCCAAATTCCAACTTTCACTCATATGTTCTTCCATAATATAAACATTCTGCACGGAATAGTATCCAATTAAATCAATCTACTTTAATTTTAACAAAAGTTACTAATAAAAAAAAAAGCAACATCAATAAGAACATAAATGAGAGAACTCAGACATAGTAAGTGCTAAAATATTGAGGGGATTAGGACCAAAATGATGATTAACAAGCTTTTAAACATCTCTTTTTCTGAAATAAATTACTATTTTCCAAATAATCTCATAACAGGTAATAAAATAAAAAAGTGACAAAACATCAAAACAAAGTAGCAATTTACTAGATTAACCATAACTGTTGGCCAACCCAGAGGTAATATGAGGAAAATATAAAAGATTTTGAAGTCAAAGCAATAAAATTAAGGATGAGCATGAGATATAGAAAGTACAATAATGCAAACTTATCTGACATTGAGTCCTTATATAAACATTTATAAATATTCAGTATTAATCATTGCTTCACCAAGAAATAGAAATTAAAATGAAAGGAAACTAGTATTGCACAAATAGTCACGGGAAAGGTAAATTGGTGAAAAATTTCCCATTAGAATCCTCTTTTTCCAATTTGCTCGCCAAATGAATGACAATTTGCCAATTAAAATGGAAAACACATGAGGATTCAGAAATCAAACTTGAGGTATTTACAAAAAATAAAAAAGGTTGTCTTTGAAGTTCATTTGGATCACAAGTTTTGACCAAGAATAATTTTGATTACTGCCTCTTGATTATTATGAAAGTGCCAGCCCTGCCAAGATAATACGTATTTTAAAATAAATAACAATACAGCAACAAAGACTTGATGCAAATGAAACATTCTTAGACATAAATAAATGATTTAGGACAGAAAATAGGTGTTCCTGAATTCTGAACCAATCAATTTTAAGTTTTTAATTTCTTATCCATCTAACAACAACAACACTCCACAAAACAAGAAACACCATCATATGCAGTAGTACTCTAGCCTCTCAATACAAATGAAAAGAAATTTCAAAGTAGGTTCCATTCCTTTCTTTAGGACAACAATAGTTTTTCAGTGGAATACTGAAACTTAGGTCCACCACAGCTACATTGAAAAATAAACCTAGGAAAACTACTAGGGTTTTATGAGAGCATTTAACTTATCACCAAATCTCTATGGACATATAAGCATAAATTACCTGCAAAGATCCCAAACATTATTTTAAAGGGAACAGCTAAACAAATTGGTCCCAACAGAAATACAAATAAATGGATTAAAAACTGGCTATCTAACCGTATACAGAGAGAAATCGTAATTGGTAGTCCGTCTAGTTGGGGAGAGGTTTCCAGTAGGGTCCCACAGGGATCGATATTGGGTCCCATTTTGTTTAATATCTTTATAAAAAATCTGGAAGACAAAGTAGAGAATGTGCTAATTAAGTAGACTGATGCCAGTAGATTAGGACTGGTGCTTAAAGTATATTGGATATAGACAAATGCTACTGGTCTTTGCAAAGCATAAAGAAAGACCAATGCTAACAGAGAATGGGAATGCTAATTAGTCAAGCTTATAAAAATGTATTATTATTTTTAAATTTAATTCTAAGTAGTAGAACTAGATAGAAAAGATATTAGCAGTTTTGCATTACAAAAGATTATGCACAATAGATAGAGACAATACAGAGTCATAACACCCACGAATGTGGAATAAAGAACATCCTAAAATGGAGATCTTCCCAGTGTAGCTTTATTTACAGAATTGCTGGTTCTGGGAGTCTCAACACAATCAGGACATTGGAGGAAGTTCAAATGTGCAATTACAAAGGTGGTGAAAAGGCAAGAATAACTACATTCTCGAACATGCATACACTTTGTAATTGGCAGAAAAACGAACTAGGAAACAACACAAAACTTCACTTTTAAAAAGGAGAGTTGAAAATTTGTATGAGCAAAAACAGGGAGGAACACCAATCAAAAGTAAATTCCATTAGATTGCAGATGCACACACACACACACACATACACACATACACACAAATTTGAGGTACAATGGGAAGGATTATCTGAACTCCAGGATAGGGATTTTATATTGTTTCCTTCTGTTATTTTTACTCTTTGAACTGATGAAGAATACACTTGAGGAAAATATTCATAGATCTCATCTTGGTTTAAAGCCCATTTTAAAAATATTAATATTTTCCAATTTCACAGGAGGACAACTGTGGAGGGGCATTTGTTTATGGACTTAAACAGGTAGGTGAGATTTTTTTTTATGTGAAGTCAACAGAGCTAAACATATGTCCTAATGTGGGATGAGCTTTTCAATTTTACTTTATTTTTGTTTTGTTAATGCGGTGGAATTGTCACTGCATATAAATAGGAAAAACCCCAGGATTCAGAACATGTATTAACTTTGCTAAGCAAACTAGCCTACTGAACTTTCTTAAAGAAAGTTTCTGCACTAGTATAATGAAAGAACAGTAATTGCTTTAAGAGTTGAGCATTTCTTTTTTCAAACAAGAGTTAAAAGAAATTACACAGAAAGATACAGAAAAAATGTGGATGTATTTTTTTTTAAGTAACAATAGGTTCCCACATGCACCAGCTTCCCATTTTCCTCTTTCCCTGACCTCAGGACAAAGCAGTTATAAAAGTCAGTGATGGTGAACCTGTGGTCACCCGTGAGGCAGCAAGCTGTGTGTTATCATTGAAAGCTCTAAAAGGTTCCCTGTCCCTGGTTTGTGTGATCAGGTACATCACTTGCTTCTCTAGGAAACTATCAAAGATAAAATCTTCAGTTCCTTTCCAAGAGACTAACTTAGCTTTCAAGAGACAACAGTACTTGGCTGATTATATTTGCCCAATCTTTGAAGGAAATATAAGCTTAGAATTGCAGTTGAAAATAAGGAAATGAAGGAACAATTCTGATAAGAAGTGATGGTGTTATTCATGAGATCAACACAAAATAAACAACTGTACAATCAGAATCCAATGTAGGTTCTTTCTAACTTATCATTCTGGGCTTCATGAGAGCCATGAGAATCTGGAATGTTAGATGGGCATCCTTTAGTTTAATGTAATCAAGATGGCTACAGATATTCTTTCCTAAGAAATAATTGATAAAGTTTGACATAGTGGGCTTGCTATAAATTCTACAGATAATAGCCATTGAAAGAAATGATATTTTTGCATTAATATTAAAATTTCTGTCATGCAACATTCCTTTTAACATAGTATTCGTTTTCAGGGATGTGAATTCTACATCCTAGACCATGTAGGATATACAAGCTAGGGTCACCTGTATGTCTGAAAAGGATACATTTTATTTTAAAACTAACAATACCGAGTAGTAGTATTTTATTAATATTTACTAATTACTGATTACTGTGTACTAACAAGTATGTTATCCTCTTTGCACATTATCCAAATAATCTTTATAAATACCATAATGAGAGAACAATTAACCCTGTTTGAAAGATGAGAAACTTGAAAGGTCAGATAAACTGATTTTATCTGTTGTCCCATGGTCATGAATGGGAGGGCAAATATTGAAGATGTCTTCCAAATATGTATTTAGTTGTATTGTACTAAATCATACCTCTTATTATCTTGCTGTATTGTGTTTCATATAATGTTAATACATAAAGAGTACGCAGAAGCATATCTTTTTCTGGGCCTCAGTTTCTCATGTTTGAGGCTAAAGAACTGAATGCCTTGCTGGATAATACTGTGATACGGGACGCTGTCTCAGACACTGCAGGTTGTTTGGCAGTATCTATCCTTGGCCTCCACACACTGGATACCAGCACCAATTATCATTTCCTGGTTTTGATAACCAAAACTATCTCCAGACAGTGACAAGAATACCCTGAGAGATCAATTTGTCCCTTCTTTGAGAACCACTACCCTGAAAGATTTCTAGGTATCTTTCTTGTTCTCTCATATCCTATTCCCTGAATCATGTGTCCATACTCAGCCAGGAGGACATTTCTACATTGTGAGGTACCTGCCCAGGGAGCCATTCTCCAACTCCATCTCAGTACAATTGAATTTAGAGCTATCTAAAGCTTTTCAAGTTCAGTTTATATAAATTCTCCACTGCCCAGATCTTAAATGTATCATTTAAATGCAAATTAGTATGAAAATAGGATAGATGAAAGGAAAAAGAGATCAGATGTTATCTTATTAAGTCAGCCTTGTATTAGGGAATTGATTCAGGCTCATTTCAAACTGCAGTCCTAGGAGATAGTTTTATTTATTCATTTTCTTTTCTTTACTAAGGCTACAATATCAGAAAAATTACAAAATTGGTTTAGAAAGTGTTCTCTCATTTGATAGACTGAGCTGGCCATAATGTGAGACGTTATTGTTACCTACCCACCTACAGATTTCAATGAGTAAGACGCTGGGCTTTGGAAATTAATGATTTCCTATGTCCTATGGTTTATGGGCTTTTAAGGGACTACACATGAAATTTGTATCAATGTAAATATCATCTTCTGGATTAAAAATAGTCCAAAATCAAATATTAGACCCATAGATAAGTATGTGGGAAAGCTAAGCGAAACATAAATTTCCACAGGATTTTCCCCAAATAAATCCCAATGGTAGAGATTGTTTATTTGTGCTATCCTTGAAGGTAAGGTGAAATTGGAAATATTAAATTGTCAATGAAACAATTATTTTTATAGTAAATAATTGCATATGGCTTAAAAGTATTGCTTCTTTTCCAGTCCTATCACTACAAGCTATTTATTGAATCCAATGTTGTATATCACTTTATAAACACTACTTAGGGAAATATTAAATCATGTGTTTTTAAAATGTTAAATATTAAGAACACGTGTGTTTTATTTTAAAGGGTATAAATTTTGACTAAGGGTAAACATACACACAATTATTCCTCTTAGTATAGAAAATTGCCTAACAGCAAGCCAGATGAGGTCACATTTTGGGATTAAAGAGGGCTAACTCCATGAGGACTCTTGTCACAAGCCTCTAACTAGAGACTCTTGGTTCCAAAATTAAATAACTTGGTGAACATTTAAGACCTATGCTGTCTACATATACTTAAGACAATCAAATAAGTGTCTTGGGGCAAGGGACCCAGGCTTCAGTATTATTTTTGATGCACTCCAAGACATTTCACTTGGGAACTATAGTTGAGAACTACTGACCAAAAAAATAAAAAGGGTTCAAAATTGTGTCGGAAGCCTCTGAGTAGCCTGGACAGCAGCAAGACTGTGGCCTCACACTGCCGTGTGCTCTCTTCCATCTAAGTGTGTATGTGCTCCGCATTAAAGAACACTGGGTCCCTTAGGGAGAAAAGTTATTCGTCCCTCACTTATCTTTCTGTCAGTCTCAGTTTGTTGTTTCTGAGTCTTCCACACATCTTTGTCCTCGCTTATTTCCTTTTTAAATCAAAGAGAATGCAGGTATAAGGTCCAGAGCCTTTGATTAGCACAGAGTTTAATAACATATGTTGTATTTATTTATTTAAGGTTATTTTTAGCAAGTTTAACCAATTAAAATGTCATGAACTTCTCTTTTTAATTTAGATGAGGTGAGAAACATTAAAGAAATATAAATAAAGATGTTATTTTCAAATGTAGAAAACAATCATATAGGTGGTTTTGAGATGATGAAGATTTGGGCAACCCCAGCATTAGCTGATAGGGGAACCAAATTTTGGGCGATCAGTCGAAAACCTAACCATGCCTTCCTTACTATGAATTTGAAGAAAATTCCCCATTCTCTGCCCTGGGCCTTGGTTTTCTCCTGTATCGAGCAAGGCCATTAATCTCCAAGACTAGCATTGTTCTATGAGTTAAAGGAGCAAGGAGGGCTTGCTCTCTGAATTTACCTTGTTGACATCCAGACGCATCTTCTCATTGTTGGCACTCGCAGCCTTTTCAGCTGCTTTCTTTTGGCGTTGGGGTCCCCTCCCAAAGAAGATGTAGTTGACCAAAGCGTATTCCAGAAGGGCCATGAACACGAACACAAAGCACCCCATTAGGTACATGTCAATGGCCTTCACATAGGGGATTTTAGGGAGAGTTTCTCGTAGGTGGGTGTTGATTGTGGTCATGGTAAGAACAGTTGTAATTCCTGAAAAGAAATGATAGTGTTAGAAAAATAATATTCCTACTTCCTTTTTGTTCCTAGACTATTTGAAAATGTTAATCTATACCAGAAAATGTTTACAGGACACATATACCAGCCCTGCAGTGGGCCCTGGAGTTATGTGCCAGTTAACACAAGCATTAATCATTTTGGAAGATTTCCTTTAGTGGTGTTTTTAACCTGTATTTATGTAGGTAGCGTGGATTAAATGTGTAAAAATGTGAATTAAATGTTATGTTAGACATGTACATAAGATAAGAATTAGAATAGGGAAGACCATAAATCACATGGGGAAGAGATCAGGAAATGGACACTTTTAGATTGGTTAACTAAAAAACAAGCTAATGTTACCCAGGAGACCAAGACCCAGGGATCAAAAGATAGATTGGGGGCATTACTGGTAAAGAATTAGAGCATTAGTGGTAAACTTTATATGAGGGTTGAGTTTGAGGGAGTGTTCACAGCCCATTAAATGATTTTGAGAAAATCATGCTGGGTACACTACTGGGCAGGATGGCAAGAATGACAAGAAGAATGTAGGTTAAGAAAGGGGTACACAATGGGCACCCAAGAAAATTTAAAATTAAAGACTTAAAACTTAAAGGCAATGTAGAGCACTAGCCAGCTCCAAGCTGGGAGGCACATGGACAAACTGAATTTAGGACAACTGTTAATACCAACTACAAGGCTGTCAAACTAATCTGTGCAAATAAAGGAAAGCAAGTAAATTAAAATAACAGCAACAGTTCTGGTATCAAGGGCTACATTACACAGATGATGTAGATGATTGTCAACATTCAGAAACTAGAAGTGGAGGGAAACAGAAAGCAGGACTCACTGCCCTTCTGCTTTTGGATTAGACAGGCACACAATGCCCAGGTAAGTAACACACTGTAGATTCTTTAAGGGAAATGCCACGCTGGGTCAGGCTGTAATTGTTGGTCAAGTGGGTAGTTTTAACTGTGGAAAGTATTTTGCTCGAAACTGTAACTGGAAGATAAAAGCATGGGGAGTCCAGGTTCCTGAGAAATGTTCAGGTTGGTAGCAAAATAGTGATGTGAAAATAGACAAAGCTTAGAGGTCAAAATCACAGAGCCAGGAAGTGGTAGAGTCATCATTTGAACCAGGATCTTTTTAACTCCAGAAACCTACTTTGAACACTATCTCACAGGACATCCTCAAAGTTAAATTTCATTTCTATGATATTTGAGAGAGAATAGTTTTCTTTAGTTTAATCTCTCTAACAATAGCATCGTAAGCCGGGCGTGGTGGCTCACGCCTGTAATCCCAGCACTCGGGAGGCTGAGACAGGCGGATCATTGTGAGTTTAAGACCAGTCTGGGCTACAAAGTGAGCTCAAGGCCATTCTGAATGGCATAGTGAGACCCTGTCTCAAAAACACCAGGGCCAGGGATCTAGCTCAGCAACCTAAGTGCCTGCCTGGCAAGTGCAAGGTCATGAGTTCAATCCCTGGTTCCGCAAAAAACAAACAAACAAACAAAAAAAAAAAACAACAATAGCATCATAGCATTTATTTTGTTTTTATTCATTCTTATTAAAAGCTACACAAAATATAAATTTGAGCTTTCATTTCGCTTTGAAGAGTCTTGCAGTTCTTATGTCTTCTCTACATTAGTAATTTTAAAACATTTTCCAATTTCACTTTTCTCTTTACCCTTTCATACTTACATGTATGTATTCAAACAGACAATGTTGGATTTGCCATTCATCCAAATCTCATTTTTAATGGAAGAAAGGAAAAGATTATATGTATGTAGGTTTATACATATAACTGTATGTATGTATATATGTGCAAGATAACTATACTACTAATCTCTGTTAGTTCATCAAAAAGAACAGTTTGTACTGTCACAATTTGATCATTTGATCATTTTTTGTCCTAGATCTTGTACCCTGAACAACTACTTTTAAGATAACAATATGGAATGTATTAACTAATGTTGATTTCTTACTGTTGTTTCTTTTTTTGAAATTCTGAATCATTTCTATCTGTTTTGCTTTTTAAAATTAAAAAAAGCTCATTTTAAGGATTTCTGAACCTAGCAGCAAACGGCTCACATAAAATATTTTCAAAATTTCTTTTACAGTGTGAGTAAATTACCCATTGTTTCTGTAATACAAGCAAAATGGGCAACTGATTTTAACTTTTAAAAAATTGAATATTTTACTTATTTATTTACTTTTTATTTTTTGGTCTTTTTGAGACAGGGTCTAGTTATGCAGTTCAGATTGGCCTTGAATTCACTTTGTAACCCAGGCCCGTCTCGAACTTGCAACAATCCTCCTGCCTCAGCCTCCCTAGTGCTGGGATTAGAGATATGCACCACCATGCCCAGCTACAAAATAGAATATTCTTAGGTTTTGTTCATTCTTTCATTCAGTGAATATTTACTGAGCATATTCTCCTATGTAAGACACTAAATAAACATAAATTATAGTTGAGGTCCTCTACACAGGGAGTTCTCTGGCTTTCTAAGGTATGACTCACAGAGTCTTGACTTGGTCCAGGAAGGCTTTCCTTCTCCTTTCCATTCTTGAGCCATTGTAATCTAATCTTAACAACAGTCAAATGACCCCATTAAATCTAAAATTAAATAGCATCATTTCTTTACTCAGTGGCTCTCTCTTTCACTTGGAATAAAAGCAAAGCTTTTAGTATAGCCTACCAAGCTCTTTGTGATCTTTCATTCTCTTCTAAATATTCTTTCCTATGGCCCTGAACTCTTCATTGGCTTCACTTGTCTCCTGCTCAGTTATTTGGCTTGTTCCTACTAAAGGTCTTTGAATAGCCTGGAATATTGTCACCCAGATATTTTCATGCCTCTCCATCTTCTTAAAGTCTTTATTCTAGCAGCAACTTATGAGTAAGGGCTTCTGTGATTATTCTAAACTACCTGGCATACTCAAGCATTCTTACCTTGTTCATTTCCCTCTGTAGACTCACACTGTGCATGAAATGTGCATGATTATTTAATATATTGTCTATCTTTTACTACTAAAACATAGCTTTCAGAAGAGGACTGCCGTATGTGCAGTGTAAGTGTTCAGTATTCTTTATGTGTATGTGGTACTAGATTTGAAGGCAGAGCCTTCACACTGAGCTACATCCCCTGACCTCATCTTAATTTTTATTTTGAGACAGCGATCTCCCTAAGTCACCACATTGCCCAAGCTGGTCTTGAACTTAGATCCTCTTGCCTCAGCCTCTCAGAGTACTGAGAATATGAGCCTGCACCATCGTGCCCAGCTTTAACAAAATTTTTTTAAATGAATAAATGAATAACTTTCCTAAGGAATTCATGACTGAATTGGGATCTCATGTTGAAGAAGTCAACACTGCAATATCTTAAAGGGAACAGTCAAAACTCACGATTATAAAGATTGTATAAAAGCCCATGAATTCACTTTATCTGGAGATAGTCACAAGAACATTAAAGAAATATAATTTACTCTCCTCCTCTTGTGTTATGTTTAAAAAATCAGGCATTTAGTAAGTGATGCCTTGGATGAGTTCCTGATGTTCTTACTCTATTATCTCCCACACTCTGCATGCTGCTGGAAAACAAAGAAACTTCAGAACCTTTTTGCTTATTCTTTTGCTACCACATTTCCCTGTTTGACACTCAGAAATAATGAAAAGATGGAAGGGAGCCTTTCTCAAGTAAACAAGCCCAGATACAAATTGAACAATTATGCAAGCAATATTACATGAAATATGTTGCAATAAAAATATCAAACTGATGAAACTAATTTCATTACCAACAGCTATATGGTTAACTAATTTTGACATGGAAGTGCTTTAATTCGTGTTTAATTGATTTAATGCTGAATCAAAGCACCCAAAGTCTAATAGCTAAACTCTTATAAAGCGCAAGGTCCACTCTGGTCATGCATCACAAATGCCTGGGTAAGAAAAGCAAACACAGAGCCAAGGTCCACATGCAGTTGGAAAATTGCCTACCTAATGCCACTCTTGCAGCTGAAGCATCATAATTAATCCAGAAGGAGACCCAGGAGAGGATAGTAATCAAGATGGAGGGCATGTATGTTTGCAAGATGAAGTAGCCAATGTTTCTCTTAAGCTTAAAGCTGAGGGACAACCTGGGATAAGAACCTGAAAAGACAATTTTAGAACATCATCATTATTAGTATGCATTGGATACTTCCCATTAAAGGCCTATACACCATTTGCACATCTTCCCCAAATTCAATTTTAGCTCTGGGTAAAGGAATGTTTTCTCAGCAAAAGTACTCTGTGAGCACAGGTTTTTAATTCTCTGGAGTTACTCAGTATAAAATACATCCTGTACTCACAAGTAGTTAAAATAATCCTTGCTGTCCCTGCTCAGCCTTGTATGCCACATTAAGGACACTCATTCTCTGCCATTGTGGTGACAATTTGTACATTCCCTTTGTTCACTTGCTTAATTGTTTCTCAGTTAGTCCATCATATAAGTTTTCTCTTATGTAAGAAAAATGCAGTGTGCTGCAATTATAGGGAGAAAAAAGCCAGTCTCTTCTGAAGCATGTAATTCTATGATCAGTGGCAAATATTTAAGGGGTACAGGTTTGTACAAGTTTTCGTGTTGTATGTATACTCTTTATTCTTAATAATTTAACTGCCTGCATCAGAGTGCTAAAGGGATCCCTTACCCCCTCAAAGGTGGAGAATTACTGCTTTTGAGCAGTATTTGTGAGAAATATGACTAAATAATTAGTTTATTAAAATTGAATTCTTTGATTGCGGTGGTCTGGGAAATTATTCTTTAGAGAAGATACATAGGAGATCATAATCTTACAATATAAAAGTTCATCTTAATATATAGTAGAGGTAAGAATTTTTCAACTTCAAGAAGCTGCATTTAGTCACCTTGGGCTAAGCCAAGTATCTCAATATGAAAATAAAATCATTTTAAGTAAGAATGCATCTCCACAGTGTTAAGAATTTAGAGGACCTCATACTTACAAAAAGTTTCTGTTAGAGCTAGATACATCTTTGAATCTTTATCAAGTAACACACTTCTTGCTTGAAGTGGGTTGCAGGGATATGAATCCTTAAAATGAAAGGCAGTTCTATGTTTAGTAACAGTATTGTCTATTTCTTTGCCTATGGGACTCGTTTAAATAAGAAAAATATAAAGAGGGGTATCCCTGCAAGTTTACTTATTTATTTATTTTTTTCTTTTCTACTAAACTAGTATCTAGCAAATGACTACCTCCCTGGGCTTTTATATGTAAAAACTATGCTGGTGAAATCAAGTGTGACAATTTGAAATCTCACTTCCATAAGGATAAAGATGGCAAAACATCAGGATGACTTCACCATCTGGAAGGAGCTATAGCTCAAATCTGGGTAAAACTGGAAGGAAGTTATAACTCTGCAGAAAATGTGAAATTATACTCGACTGTCCTTAGAGAATTTCACTGTGGTCAGTCTAGGTTGAACTCCTGCTTGGCAACCCTCAGTGTATTTCAAAGAATTGTGATGCATTCTATGGGATGCATACAGTTGAAGGACAACTGTGATCCGGGTCTATATTTCACCTTCTGTATTCTGTCTCTAAAACATAGTCCCTTTTCCACAAATAAGAGACCTAGATACAACCTTCTCAGCTTTGCTGGCGATGCCTTCTGGAGAAAAATGGGTCACTAACTGGGTGGGAAACAGAATTTTCACCAGAACTGTCTTCTAGAGTTATGGGCCTTTCCTGGGACACAACCCTCAGGGAAGTGAACTCTTACTGCAAAATATGACAAAGGCTCTTTCCAGTGAACCATTTTCCTCATACGAACCTGTAGAAAAAACAACCTTCTTGGTGATAAGTTTGTAATCCACAATGGAGAACTGTGGAAGCTCGATCTTTGTTACTCCTGTTACTGCATTGTCATCCCCACGCCAGTAAAACTCAATGTCATCAGTTGTATATCCATCTGTGGAAAAAAAAATACATACCAATTCACAAAGCAGAAACAGGTACAAAGTGGAACACCTGTTGAGAAGATGAACTGCATACATAACAAGAGCTACAGCTGGCTCTTATGTTAAATAGTATACTGAGCATTGGAAGTCTACTACCACTTTTAAATCTCATACAAAGATTCATGTGGCAGGTATAATTTGACTCACATGGAGCAACAGGTTTAGAAAAGATAAGAGCAAACATCCTCCTGCCAAGAGAGGGGTACAGTTGGGGCTTGCACATAGGTTTATTTGGTTATAATTCTCATTCAATACAGTGTGATCACGTAACTATGTCTCATTATCACATTCTTCTAAAATGGACCAGAAGAGAGAAATCACTGAAATTGTCAGTTTAGTACTGAATGTTATCGAACTCTTCCTACTAATACAAAATATTTGAATTATAGTATATAGGCCTTTCATGTCAGAAGTGATTACAAAAAAACAATATTGTTTCAATATTCATAAATGTGATCGCCAAAGTTGATTTTGTAACATATGCGATTTTAAGGAACTTGATGTATTGTTAATTTCTGTAGTTCTGAGGAATAAGTATAACTACCTAATGTAAATTTTATATGCATGATACAGTTTAGAGCTACACATTCATTCAATCAACAATTCTTTGATAGACACCTACTATACTCATCACTGCACAGACTCTGGTGAAAGGATTCTATTAACGAAGACATGTACTGTGTTTCAATTCTACTTTCCATCCTTGGGCTGGAGTAGAATCTTAACAAATGGACACAGATATCATCTTAATAAGTAATACCTACCTGCAATGAGTACCACATATTTGACTCCAAGTAATGCTAAACAATGAAGTCTGGGATGGAATCCAATGTATTTTAATAATATTTTAGGACTCACTCCCTAGTCAAAAAGTGTGCATTACAATGTACATGAAGAGATACTGTATGTGTCTTTCAAAGAACTTTTATGTCTGGATAGCTAAATATTTTACCAGTTTAAGAGGTAAGCAAGGGTGGACTGCTCTCTGAATTTCAAAAGCAAAAACAAAGCAAAACAAATGTCCAAATCAAATGATACATGCTGCATAAGTCAAGGCCCTTTGACATGTGGGTAGTCAGTACGACATGGATGACCAGAAAGCCAACACTGACTTAATTCTAGATGATTTTCAATGTATTGACTCTCATTACTCCCAAAAAGAGAGTTAAATCTCTCAGAGCTAAATGAAAGCAAATTATTTTCTCACAGGACCATGATAACCTTCACTTTGAGAAACTGCATCAGCTTCACTGTAGCTCAGGCAATGATGATTGTTTTCATAAATTGGCAGTATTTATTTATTTATAAGAACAATCATTTTTATTTGACACAAAAATAGTTTTTTTGTAAGAGTTACTAAGCATTCGAGGCTCTGGTAACACAACTATAGGATTTTGGATAATAATTAATGATTTTTTAAAAAGTTATTTACTTGCAAATGCGTGGACTGTATGTAGAATTCAGAATTACGAAGTTTTAATGGCTTACACACCATCAAGGTTTTTATTAGTGTGATCTAATCTAGAATACTTTGTTTTGATAGAGATTGTCTTTCATACAATTTTGATTTACAAGTAAATTTCAGCTCATGATTGTGTCTTCCAAGTAATAAATTAATGACATAATAAGCAGATTTTCAGCAAAGAACTCACTCTCTATTAAAATTCTCTATCCAGTGCTAACCTATGTGGTATATGTCTCAAAGAATGGCTGAATTTTTTTTAAGATTTCATTTTTCCTGATATAGGCAACAATTTTTCATTAACTAAACAGATCTCTTGGTTATGAAACACTTTAGTGTCAATGACAATCCTACCTTTTTTTCATTTTAAAGAGAAAAAACAATAAAAACAATGATGAAGAATTTCACATTAAGATAATAGGAAGTTAACAATGGCTAATATATTGACAATGCTACTTTTGATGAAAGTCTATCCTAAAAAGGGCAATGAAGCATAGAATCAAATTAGGTAGAAATGCACTTGAATATTGAATTATAGTACATAAACACAAAAAAGTTATTTATGAAAGAAGGTAGTCATTTCACATTAAAACAGACCTAATCAAGGTTCTCTTGGCTTCCAGAATAATCACATGCAACTTACTATAAAACAGCAGCTGCTACTTACTGGTTCAGTCAACAGTCCTGGTTAACCAGACGTCATTTCTTTTATAGAGAGTTAACAACTGAAACTTGGGATACTTGATTGTCATTATTTCAGACAGTTCACTAAGCTACTCAGGGGCTGGCTGGAAGTTTTGAGTTTTTAAAATAAGCATCACAGATAATTCTATGGTGAAACTGTGCATGAAAAATTAAGAACCACTTGTCTAGCAGAAGATGATGGTGATGATAGTAATTAAAATAAGTAAATAAGGTGAGTGTTACCATTTCCTTTACAAGGAACTTTATTAAGTGCCTTACTTTCATCGTCTCATTTAATCTTCACAATTGTTTTATAGGTGAGTAATAATCATATCATTATTTTAAATACTTATTCCCCAGACTATAAGTTAATTATTTTTATCTTCATTTCATGGCTGAAAAACCTGAGACATTAAACAACTTTTTAAAAAAATTACACAACTTGGTAACTGATTCATACTATGCATGTGATTGATCCCAAGGGGATAAAATTTCTACTACATTCCTCTTCCTAGGAAATATATAGTGTATTCAAAAATTCAAATGTCTATTGTGTACAAATGAAAGAGAATGAGAAAAAGATAATCTCTCAGTATGATCCATAAAGGACTAAATCTAAACTAATGCAGAATATATTTGTTCCTTTAGCTTCCTGTCCTCCTTACCATCCTTAGTATTTCCTTCATTCATCCTCGCTATAAACCTTCAAACAGAAGCTATCTGCAGGTGGGGGAATGAGAATACCTATGGCATCTCAACAACATATTGTAAAAGTTGCATGCCAGGAGTTCTTCAGCTGTCAGAAACATGAACAAGAAATATATACTTTTGTCAAAGTGCCAGATATTTGATAGTGTTAACAAGGCAATAACTTTTAAGGAACTGACACTCAACAAACAATATTGAACAAATAAAATAATTATTTAATACACATGTGGATTGGGGCAGGTAACTTGGGTAGTTGTTTATGTGGTGCTTTATCCAGATATTTACCCACTGTGAAGATATGTAATACACTCGTAGCTATCTATGTCTCTTGATCTTAGGATGGTGCTTGGTACACAGTTGGCACCAAACAGACATTGTCATAGTGAGCAGAAAAAAATAACCTATTGAAAAACTTAAAGAATAATTCAAATATTCTTCAGTAAGTGTTTCTGCCTACACAGTAGTTCTTCCTAAATTACATCACGTTTTTTAAGTCTTTATTTTCTTATCTATCTATTGGAATAATAAAAATGGTATTTACTTCACAGAGTTGTATTGTAGACAGAAAAAAAATTTATAATGCTGAGAATGGAACTTGGATACAATGGTCAAGAAACTTATCTGATAGATTTTTTTAAAAATAAGAATTATTAAAACATAAAAACACTCAGTTGCACACCATTTGAGTTGCTATTTTATGAACCCATACAAGTATTTACACAATGAAAACCTTAGCTGTTTGGCCGTACTTATAGAACTTTTCGAAGTGCTTGGAAACTAACAATAAAACATTTAAGGTTTATTTCAATGTGTCACATTTTGGAATCTAAAACAGTGGACCAGAGTATTCCATATATTTCTTGGCTACTGCAATCTTAAAAAGGTAAATCTTACTGATGTCATTTTCGTTAACCATATACAGAAAGTTCCAGGTGGAAAGAAATGTATTTGTGCTCCTGCATCATCAGTTTTCTGAAGAAGAAAGACTAACACTCCATGACAGAACCATAGCAGTCAAGTTCAAACACCCATTCAATGTACTATGTAGGATGCGCAGACCTATTTTCTTCGAGCCTTGAATCTTTTCTGGAGGAATATATAGCAGTCTCTCAAAGTTATTAAAAACTGAAAAAAACCATATGCAAATATATATGACCTGGCTTTCAAAGCTGTCAAAATAATAATGAGGGAAAATAATTAGACTTCTTTTATAAGATATCAAAGGGGGGTGCACTGAAGTTCTTCATTAACACATTACAAATGAAACTTTTACATTTTATTCATGAAATTCCAGAAACTGAGTCATTAAATGATTTTGTATTATTATTAAAGATATAACCCACATAATAAATTCAGACGGCCTATGAGTAAACCAAAATATAAACTCATTGTCATATACTTGTAGGAATTAAAGCTATATAAATGTTAAAGCTTGTGATCAGGAAGGAAAATAGATGTACATTTATAACTTTATAAAATAAAAACGACACATTCTCTTTCAAATGTTATAAAACATACATACTACACAAGATCTAAGGAGCAGAATTGTCATTTCACACACATTCACATGACTACGCATTCTAGCAAATGTGACATTAGTTTATTAGATAAGATGGTGTCTTTTGTAGGTTTTTCCCTTTTTCACTGTCAGCCAACAGGTAGACTTTGTCTTTTATTAAGTGAACATTCCATTTTTGAATAATTTCACTGTGCCAAAAATATGAAACTATGTCAAGACATTCAGCCATGAGGACCAAAGAAAATATTCAGGAGAAATGACTTACCAATGCCATCATTTAATTTTCCTAATGGGAAATTAAAGAGAGTTACTATTCTCTTGTTACTTATTTAAGCCTTGTTCCTCAATTGAATTAGTAAATGCTCTAAGGTAATTTTCTATTTTGTACCTCCCACTGAGGCAACATAATAATAGTCACTTAGCAGTTCCTTTAAACTGTTAATTTTCACTTATCATAGCTGTTTGGCAATGAATGAAAACAATGAATCAGTACTATTGGGAAGTCTCACAATAGACATGGGCAATTTCAATTTTTAAAGAATCAAGGACAGTTCTCACATTTTCTACCTTGTGTGTATGTATCACAGTACTTTAAAAACGTTCTGAAGAGAGCAAACCATTATTTTAAAAATTAGCGTGCAGATACTATTAGTATTTAAAATTTTATATGGTTATTATTATTAGTCAATAAATAACTATTAGTAAATCTTGATTTCAGTTTGAAGAAACATTAATCCTGTAATTTATCTTATGGAAAATAATTACACAATCAATCTGGTTTTTTTTTTTGGTACCACAATCAATCTTTTGAGAGTAAAAGCACATCTGGTCCCCTTTCTTATAGTCACAAAACATTTAACACTAAAACAGTAAATAATGGAAAATTCTGCAATAAAATATCCATTTAATTTTACTGAAGCAAACCTATTTGATCAGATAATGTTTTAGTATATAAAACTTATCCACCAGGTGTAATCATTCCATAAAGTACTGTACTGGAATAACTTGCATAGTTTAGGGAAACCATTGAGAGTGCTTTTTAGTTATAACCCCCAATTCCCAAAAGTCAAGTAAGCATTCAAAAAGGCCCACAGTTCCTCAGAAGCAAATCATGCTCCATTAGTAAATTAAACACTTTTTCCCAAGAAATTTCCATGCCAAAACTAAACATTTTCAGTAACATAGAGATGGAATTGTTTTTTAATATAGCAAGGCAGATAAACATTTCAGGAAAGAGGGTTACAAGCAGCTGAGTTTGAAATATTATAGGCAGTCAGACAGGGCTGCGCCCTTGAAGGAACCAGTGCAGAAGGCCAGATATCTTGCAACTGTTGGGAAGACAGATGCCTCCACTGTGGGCCAGACCTCAAGACAAAAGATAAATCAAATGCATCCACATACTTCCTAAGGATAAGCATCAGGAATTGATTTTCTAAATATGTCTGTATCACCCTGAGGAAGCCAGGAGTCACCATTCCAACTCCTTACAGGAAGAGTCACTGCTCTTTAAGCATGCCCGCTTGCTACCTGACTAGGTTCCTTATTTGTCCCTGATTTAATCAATTTTACCTGATCAATTAATCTTATTGGTTGGCCATAGTTCTGTCCCACCTCATGCCCACCTTGGGAGCTCCCATGTTTTCCCCATGTTAGACCTGCCTCACTTTGTGGTTTTGTTCTATAAAAGTCCCTCAAAAAGACAGTCTTTGGCAACCTTCTCTGACCCCTTCTATCTCTCTCTCAGACAGAAGCTTTCTTTCTCTCAATAAATATATTCTTCTCTTAACCTCCATTGTTCCTAAAATTCGTTGTTCGATTTTAGAGAACATGAACTCATACTGGACATAGAGTAGGTTGGGAGTTTTGTTCCCCTATTTCAAGAACACAGTTAAATACATAGCAGGAAGGCAAGTATTCTCATGTCTAAATGAAGTGCCCATCATTAGAAGTCTTTCAGTCCACAGTTAGCATGGACTCCAGTCCACCACAGGCCCGTATGTTGTGCAAAGCACAGGACTGTGTACAGTCAATGCCAAAGTCACCTGGATTTTCAGTCACCCATAACTCTTTAAATTCAGCACAGAAAGTGTTCCAAAGACACCGTGAGTGATTGCTCTGACTGCTTAATTGTATCTTATTCTTCACTCTGCCCTTCAGATGGACTGATAGACACAAATGTTCTGCTGTCAAATCATTTCTAGACCTCAGGAAGTTCAAAATAATTGGCTTAGGATATGTCAGGCTTGATTACTTAGTGCTGTCCTCAGAAGGACACCACCGAGTCATCTGAAGATTCATTCTACAACAATGATAACCTATTTTTTACATGTAATTATCATTTTTAAAGTTCAAATCTTAAGATGTAAGAGAATAAAAATATCTATCCCCAGTAAAATGTCAAATTATGAGATTTAAAGACTGTTGCTCCCTTCAGGTTCTAATGGAAAACTCTGCAGTTTTTGTCTCTGTATGGTAGAAAGACTCCTTGGTGATTATTTCTGCAAGGTGAGCTCTGTCATGTGTTTCTTAAAATGTCTTTGTTGTGTTTGAAGAGATTAAGCAGTAACGGTAATGGCCTAGGATAAACAATAAAAAATAATAAATAAAAACCACTATAACAAACAATAGTCATAGTTATCAACTGTAGAGTCCTGGGCACTGGGTGTTGCCTTGAGCTTTTGGAATGTTCCTCTCTGTACAAGGAACTGGAGTGGATTGTGAATATCAGGGTTCCTCCCCTATATACAACTTGAGTTTATCCAAATGCATGGGCTGTAAGTCCTAAAATAACACAGAAAAGCTGGAAAACGTTTGGCTTAAAAATAGCTCAATGCTTCTCAAACATAACGTGCATAGATCTTGTTAAAATGCATTCTGATTTAGTTGGTGAAGATTACATTCTGCAGTTATAACCAAACCCAGGTGAGCTGTGCTATTTGTCTATGAGCCATACTAAATATAGCAAAGGAATAAAAGATTTTACAGAGTAGTAGTTACTCACCATGCCATTGGAATCAAGCAAGGAATCCAGGTAAGAAATCTAGCCCAATTCAGAGAAGATCAAAGTTTCTTCTGAACAAAAATTTTATTATCTGAAAATTTAAAGTATGTTCCTATTTCTCTGTTTCGGAAAGGGACAAGAGGAGAAGCTTCTGTGTCTATCCAGGGGCCTGGTTTCCTTTAACAGCCGGTGATTGACAATCAGAAGTAAGCAAAGACAGCAGGGAATAAAGCTAGGCCCACAGTTTTTTGCAATGTATATTCACGGTAGTTTATTTAAATACTCAGCCTCGTTAGGGCTCAGAGTACTGCACTCCAGCATTAGACTTCCACATCTTTTATTGACATTCTTCTATATACCAGATGGCAACTTTTTAAGTGGTCACCCTTCCTCTAACTCATACTATATGAAGTACTATTATTGTTTTAGAATAGTTTGATGATGCTATTTCTATGCCTTCAAAGAATTGAAACAAGATGAAAAGCAAACATACAGAAAATCCTTCATGGCCTTCCCCATTGGCTTCAATTAAATAAAAATTTTTGATTCAGGGATTCAAAACCCCATCATGTGGCTTCTCTACCTGCAGCCTCATCTTCTGTACTCCCCTTCCACTTTCAAATGTCTCATCTTCTGCTCATACTCTTCAGTAATCCTCAATAGCACTTTGAATTTCAGGCCCTGGTTCAAGTTGTTTCAGTTACTGGAAATATGAAATATTTTTCCCTCTCACAAGGCTGTACCTTTTAAGGAACCATCAGCTTCATCTTCCCTAAGACACTGCTTCAATTTCCTCTAGCTAGGATCCTCCTCTTGTTCTTTCCTTGATGTTTCCACCACATTCTAGTTGACCTCTTATATTATTCTTCTCGGTCAGTTTTCCTTTGGAGGATCTATGGTTTTGCTGGATTTGGCTACTAGACTATCAAGAACCTCTCTGGCCCTTCTCTGTGGCTTCTCTCTTCCTTGGTGCAGGTTTTAACTCAGAGTGACACTTATGCTAGCTTTCTAAATCAAACTGCTACCATGCAATCCCTTTACTTGTCGTTAGTCAGATGCCTCTCCAAGAGTGCAATGAAGAGCAGATGCCATTTGCCGAATTGCAATATGGTAGACAGCAAGCCTGAGCATCATTAGTGGCTTGGGATGTGGAAGTCCGATGCACCAATCTCAAAGTCATTAAAAAAAAAGACAGTGCTGCTGGAACCATTCTCTAAAAGGGAGCTATCAAGTTGTAGCAAGGGCTCCTGCGTTGAAGCCAACTTCCTGAGACTGCTGACTTTGAATACATATTGTCATTCCTGAGGTGAACAAAAGACTCTTATGAATGGCCACACTTTTCTGATAATGACTTTCTCTGGGCGTATATATTTTGGAGATGAATCTGCCACAATAATCTCCAGAGGGAGCCAATATCTACAGCTCAGATGTAATACCGTACCCTGGTGAAAAGTGGATATAGTTACACAGAAACGTTTGTTAACTCAAGAGTGATAATGGAAGATGTTTAAATTAACAAGGCCAATTGAATAGCCAAGGAGATACACACAGCTGTGCAATAAAATGCCATCAGCTGTTACATCAGCCCATCTGGTTTCTAATAAGGGATGGCAGAGGAAGTAAAGGCCTAGAAACTGGGCTGGGCCTCTCTATATTCTTTGGCACATCTTCACTGGCATGCAGGGTCAGCTAAGGTCTTGCTTATTTAAGTGTGGCATGCAGGATTATTTTGCAGAGGTAATTTTGGTCTAAAACAGTTGGCTCCTTCTAGAGATTGCTAATGTATACCTTGACCAATAAGATTTTTCATCCTATCTCTGCACTCCAAATATAAGCCCTTATTTATGCTTTCATAATTTCCTCAATGTATTTAATTTAAATTATCTGATAAGGAATCAGTTTCATTTACTCAACAGTGGGTTCTTATTTAAGCAGAGAACACACATTCTTTAAATTCATAATCATGCCAACCCAGAAAGGTGTCAAATATCAAATATTTAGTAGATCCTTGAGAGGGACTGAAATTGTGCTTGGTGAGAGGGCTTCTGTCAGCTGCAGGAGGGAGGTATGGCAGCTGGTGGCTGACACACATCTCAAGCAGACAGACATGCATATTTAAATATGGTGCTGCTGTTTCCTCTGGAGGAATCAGGAAGAATTCACTGAGCTGAGCTAGAGCAAAAGCTCAATAAAATGGCCCCTAGCTTGGTTTTTAAAGCGCTTCTTGTGTGAAGTCAAGTGATTCATTAAGTATTACGTCATTTAGTTCTTCATACAGCCCTCTGATGTAGAAACTATTTCCCTCATTTTACACAGGAAGTATCCACAATTTAAGGAAGTTAAATCATTTGCCCTAATGTCAGAAATGAGAATTAAACTTAATCCTCTTTAACACTAGAATCTAATCCTTTTATCACTATGTTTATCTACAGGCACTATTATTCACAGCCATATTTTTGAGTTATTTCATAACATTATTGAAATATTTCTGTAGTTATTCCTGAATGCATCCATACCACTTTGCAATGTAAGTTTACAACTCCTATGACGAAGCAGAAAATTTCCCTAAACTTTGAAACCAAACTGTTCTTGCTGCTTATTTTAATCAAGAGTAGTAATGTTGAGCCCAACCTGAGCTCAGGCTACAGGATGCTTTGCCTTGCCCTGGCTCTGAGGTGATTGCTACTGCCACCTTCCTTGTAAACAGGCTTTGCGGAATCCGCTGGGTGATGTGAGACACGTTATTTTCCTTATGGCAGTCAGATAGCAAGTACCCAACTCACCTGTGTAAGGAAAAGCGATGCATGCATGCACCCAGCTAATATCAACTGAGCCTGGATTAGACTCGCAGGACCTCCCAGCTGCCCTGCAACTTTCCGAACCATGATAAGGGGTCTTTGTTTTAATCTACTAGGTTTGGGGTTAGATTGTTAAGTAGTAAAAGCTAATGAAGAACGCTAGGTTCTGTTTAAAACAGAAAACAAACCTTTCTTTCCCTCACTGAGTAATGTAGTATATACACTTACTTTCAGTATAACATTGGAAATCACAGCCGAGCACTGCTTTGGGGAATTCCAACTATTTTTATGAAGATTAGAAGTTGAGTCACACACACAAAAGAAAGAGTTGCCTAGATTCCTGTTCCTGTCTTTCTATATATGAGCTGTAGAATGTTGAACAGTTTCTATATCTGAGAAATAACATCATTGTTCTAAAACAGCAATCCTCAAATTTTTGTCTCATAACTCTTTTATATTAAAAATTGCTGAATACTCCAAAAAGTTATTATTTATATAGGTTATAACTTTTGATATTCACCATGCTAGAAATAAATGTTTAAAAATATTTATCATCATAAAATAATTATCGTCAATTGAAGCCAACAGTGATGCTATCACCTGCTAATATAAATAACATTCTTACGAAGGATAACAATATTTTCCAAGACAAACATATACTGTCACATTTTCCAAATTGTCTCCCCTTTTCATAGACATAGGAGTATATTGTTTTCAATGTATTTGTTTAAGGAGATAGCTGTATTTTCATATACGTTCCTGCATTAATTTGTTGCAATAACTCATTTGATGCAGCCTCTGGAAAATCTGATTGTATACTGCTAAGGTATGAAAGCAAATAGGGCAAGTAAAGTCTTGGTATTCTTGTGAGGGGAGTTCTGACCTTGAGGGGATACTGAAAAGACTCAGGGACCGTATGGGGCTTCTAGAGTATATTTGAAAATCACTGTTTCAGGACACCTGTAATCTGAAATTGTGTGACTTTAGGTAAAATTATAAGTAATTCATTAAATTTTATATTATTAAATCTCAACTACAATCTTGTTTTCCTATTTAATAGATATAAAAATAATTCACTTTTAAAGAGCTGGAGATTCAAAGATCATGGGTATGTCTAAAACAAAGGTAAAATAATACATATTTCAAATACTTAAATTTTAATGTAAATCATTTGGTTCTCCTTCAAAAAGTGGAACTTGTATATTTGAAAAAAGGACATTAATGTTTTTATGCATAACCAAAACTACTGACGAGTATCTGGCTCTCATCCTCGGGAAAGTTTACATAAGTGAATACAGTAAACTGCCAGCTCCCTTGGTACAGTCCCTAAACATCCATGCAGATCAATTCACGTAAACAAGGCCTCACTGAGTGACTTCATTAATGCAGGCAATGAGCTAATATTGGGATCTAACATGAAATGAAACATTTCATTTTAAAAAGTAACAAAGAAAACAGCTTAATGGTGTATAAAGACTTGACCAACATGCACACAAATACGTTTTGTTTTTCTGAACTATTGATTATGTTCCTGACTTGAAAGAAAACATTCTTTAGATTTTAAAAAATTTAATGTCAAAAATGAAACATAGAATATAGAAATATATAAAAACATAGGGTAATTATCAAGGTAAGACCCAAATTCAACCAAGTTAAGTACATCACCCTTATGCCTTCATTGTTCTTTTATTCCAGTTGAACAGAAAATCGTTAGCACGCGTGGGTGGTTTTAAAGATATAACATACAAATGATGGAGCTTGTTCTCCTTCTCCTGGAGATCAGGTTGGACTCAGTGATATACTTCAAACAATGCAGCTGAAGTGAGATGATGTTATAAAAAGACTGAAGCTCTAGCTTGGATATGCTTTTTCACACTTCAGGTTTTGAACTTCTTGCTCCTCCATACTAAACTGCCTTATGGGAGATCCATGCAGTGGGGCAGTGAGAGAGACCTACAGCCAACGCCAGAGGAAACAAAGTCCTTAGCACAACAATGGCAAAGGTCTGAGGATTGTCACAGTCTTGCCAATGGGACTTGAAGTGGATTCTTGGGCATTTGAGTCATTGAATGAGACTGCAGCCCCACCCAACAGCTTGAGCACACCCTCCTGAGAGACTCAGGAGCAAAGTCAGCTAGCTAAATTACTCCCTATTCTGCAGTCTCAGAAACTATGGCATAATAAGTCCCTGCCATTTTAAGAGGTAGCTTAAAGATAATTGGTTAGATAGAATTAAATAGCCAATTACCCCTTTCATTATATAAACATACAAAAATCTAGGTGTAGAAGGAGTACATCTCACACAATGAATAAGGTACACTTAACATCATCTTTAATGGTGGAAAGTGGGCTTTCATTTCAGACCAGGAACAAAAAATAATGTTTACTCTCACTGCTTCTATTCAACCTGGCACTTAAGTCCTCAACAGAGAAATTAGGCAAGAGAAGGGCTGGGGATCTAGTTCAGCAGTCTAAGCGCCTGCCCGGCAAGCGCAAGGTTGTGAGTTCAATCCCTGGTGCCGCAAAAAAAATAAAAAAAATAAAAAAAAAAATAGGCAAGAGAAAGAAGTAAAAGGAAGCAAATTTAAAAAAGAATTTAGATTATTCCTATTATTCTCTATATAAGCAGACAACATGCTTATATAGAGAGAAAATGCTAAAGATACCACCAAAAAAACGATGGCTAAAACAAGCAAATTTAATAAATATTTGGCACACAAAATCAACATAAAAAATAAGTTCTATTCTATACACTAACAATGAACTATCTGAAAAAGGAATTAATGAAATAATCCTATTTACAATAGCTATAAAAATGCTTCAGAACAAATTTGAAGTGATCTGCATACTGAAAATTGAAAGAACTGATGGAAAAAACTGAAGATGATAAATATAAAGAATAAATATCTATGTTTGTAAACAGAATATCTATGTTTGTAAACAGAAATATTGATGTTAGAACATCAATACTGCTCAAAGCAATCTACAGAGTCAATGCAATATATATCAAATTTCTGAAATACATTTCATTGAAATAGAAAAAAATCATAAGCTCCATCCATATAGAACAAAAAAATATACAAAAAAATGACAGTTGTGTTTTGATGTTTGTGTTGGAGCTTTTGCAGTGGGTCTGTAGTAGAATCTCCTTGGGGTTCACTTGTTTTCCTAACAAACTTAAAATCAAGTGGTGGCTTTCTCCAAGCCATGCTATCTTTAAATAACTTAGTTTTATATACAAATGGTTAGATGATGAGAGGGGAAAAAAAGGTCTACTATTACCAAATATTAAATTGATGTTTAAAACAGTAGCCATAGAATTTGAAGAATGAATCAACTCTGTTGTGCTCTCAACATTTATTGGTCCAACAAATTACCTTCACGATTTGCTTACCAGGCCTATTCCTGAGTTCTACCTTCAAAGACTCTAACTGTGAATGTGTGAGTTTGAATACAGGGGCTTCTTAATATTTAATAATATATACTGAACCACATTTTAATGTAAAAAAAATAGAAAGAAACTCTGTTCTAGAGTTTGAAATAATTCTTTAATAATTCAAGAAAATGCAAACATATTTATTTTCTGAAACGTGGTAATCCTAGGACTAGGAAATTCTGTAATCTTGAGATCTTTCTAAGAGAATGTATGACATATGTAACTATAAATGTAGCACTTCCACTTGCTCAAAGTAAAACTCAGGAAACTTCTCTTAGATCTCATCTCAAAATGTACCCACCTAATTCTCTCCATCTCCCACTACTACTATCATGTGTTCTGACCACATCACCTCACACCTGAAAGAAAGCCATAGATGCTGAACCGGTTTCACTGCTTCCACTTTTATTCCTCTACAACCTGTAGTAAGCAGTGAGCTTTAAGAAAATAGCAATGACTATTCTGCTTAAAACTTCAAGATAGCTTCTCAATTACCAAATATATAAAACAAACATTTTTTACATAATCTGACTTTTGTTCTGGCTACCTCTTTAAAATCATTTTCTCCTACTTTTTTAGTAGTAGTCCACACTAGTTTGGAATTCTCTTTGCTCTTTAAGTACAAAGATACCATTTTTGTCTCTTGATCTTCACTTCATGGAGTTCAAGAAGAGAATGGAGAAGCTGAATGCTTCTTATTGCTCATCCAGGTTTGCTTCAAAAACTGCCTCGTGAAGTCTGACCTCCATCTAATAATTCTTTTCACAATACCACCTTGTTTAATTTTATTTATAGTTAACTATTTAGGAACAGATTTATTTGTTTATTCTATGGTTTCCTTGCTTGAGGATATATGTTGCTGTAGGACACACATGGGTGCACTTTTCAGATCTGTGACTCTGCTTGGTACACAGAGGGTCCTCTGTAAATGTTTCTGAATGAACATACTCTGATGCACAAGTTTGTTGATTAACATCTACACAGTAGGTGAAACTGGTCTCATCACTTGCCACATGTTCAAAATAAGTGCAGAACATCTTTAATAGATACACATTACAAAATCTCTCAGATGAATTACTAAATTATTTTAAACTACTGGAAAAACATACCAAATATGTATAAATACAAATACCAAATATGTATAAATACCAAATATGTATAAATCAAGATAGAAAGATATCTTGATTATTCATTATTTAAATGAATGGTTTACCATTTTATAATATGTACAGTGTGTCAGAATCTTGTTTAGCATTTATAGCACAAAGGAATAGATCCTCTTGGTTTACTCAGTATACAACAGGGTGATGATACTTTTACATAATGCCTTATATATGTTACAGAAATGGCTTACTCAAAAATCAACATTTATTATTAATTTTTCTGACACATAACTTTTAGTTCTATTCTGTTGTCCCTATTCTGCTGTAAAACTCAACTTCCTCCAATGTTACAAATTACAATAGCAAACATGTTATTTTAACATATAAAAACAATGAAGTAAATTAAATTTAAAACCAGGCCTTAGATTCAGCCACATTTATGAAATTCAGCCACAAATGAAATCAAGTGAAGCTAAAGGTAGATTAATATTTTACTGCATTGATTTAGATCTGCAAATTTACTCAAATTTAAGCAAATAGCTGCTTTAAAATGCTAAGCAGATAACATTTTAAGGCTAATTGTAATAAAGAACAATTAGAATAATTTGCAGCTTTTGAAAATAGCCATAGATTCCACAAGATCCTTTATGGTCTGCGTCTACCTTCTATTTTTCAGTTTATAGCATATTAAAGAGGATGGCTATCATGAATGAATGAGTACTCTCTCAACTCTTCCACGGCTGATTATATTTGGGTGGATGCCTGCTCTAGGCTGCATCAATCATATTTTCTGGCTAATGATCCAGACTCAACATACTGAGAGAGTGAGTCAGTTCACTTACCAGAGAAATATGAAAAGGTGTGCTTAGGAAAAAGTACAGGGACAGAGAGATTAAAACTGGCTATGAAATAACAGAGGAAGTCAGTAAAGAAGAAACACTGATGTACAGATGGCACAGAAAATCATACATGTGACTTTGAGAAAATCAGGAGGTCAAGAGAGACACACACAAAGAAGAACCCTGGTTCCTGAATCCTGGCTTAGGTCCCAACACCCAAAGACTCCTGGATGTTCTAGCAAATCAGATATCCCCAAAGTATCTTGGACATGCTTTCCTGGGCTATCTCCATAGAGTGCTTGGTTGCTGTGCTCCTATTCAGTAAATATTTCTTGAGTGACTACTATAAGCTAGGCACTGTTTTGGCACTTATGACACATGGGCAAAAAAAAAAAAAGATAAAGACCATCTTTTCTCACTGAGTATACATTTTCTGAGGGTCTGCAGTATACAATAGGTATAACAAGTAGGTAAATTATATAATAAGTTAGAAAGTAATTGCAAATTATATGTGCTTTGAAAAAATGGAAAATTAGAGCAAGGTAAAGAAAGACACTCAAGCTGAACTTTTAAATAGGGTAGCCTGTATAGGCAAGGGCTCACTAGAAAGCTGAAATATGAATAAAGACAACTGATAAAAGTTGTAAGTCTATCTGTAGAGTAGCCAGATAAAGAGAATGACCAGAGCAAAGGTTCAAAGCCAGGAGAAAAGGATGGAAGCCAGGATCGCGTGTAGTGCACAGGAAGGACATGAGAAATCCAGCATAGTGGAACAGAACCGGTAAGGAGATGGAGGTTAGGGAAAAAAGGACACACAGAATCTTATACGTTGTTGTTTGAAATTTGGCTTCTACTTTGAGTGACAGCCTTGAGCAAAGAAATGACACCATGTGGCATGTATGTTGAGAAGATTATTCATTTTTAATACTGTGCTATGATGACAATGTTCCACCTGGAGGTTAGTAGAGGGTAAAGAAGGAGAACTAGGCAGAAGACTCTTCCAAGTCAGAGGTAATAGTGCCTTAAAGCACCTGGGAACAAAAGATATAATGAAAGGTAGTGGAACTAGAAATGCTTAAAAATTCTGCCAGGGTAACCTGCTCAGGACCCCTTCTGTCTCTCTCTCTCAGACAGAAGCTTTCTCTCTCTCAAATATATCCTGCTCATAAAAAAAAATTCTGCCAAATCAGGGTTTATGTAGAATGTGAAAGAAATGAGTGGGCAAGTATAACACTAACATTACTGTCCAGAGAAAATAGAAGGAGGAGCTAGCATTAAGTGGAAAAGCGAAGTATGTAACAGAGGTTTTAGAGGGAAGGTAAGGAGGTCAGTTTTAGACAGCTAATGTTTTGGAGAAATGCCAGGTGTGGTGATGCACACCTGTAATCTCAGCACCCAGGAGGCTGAGGCAGGAGGATCGTTACAAATTTGAGACCAGTCTGGGATACAAAGTGAGCTCAAGGCCAGCCTGAATGGCACAGTGAGACCCTATCTCAAAAAGACAAAGGCCAGAAATTCAGCTCAGTGGTGTAAGCACCTGCCTGGCAAAGTGCCAGGTCTTGAGTTTGATCCCTGGGGCCAAAAAAAAAAAAAAAAAAAGAGAGGGAGAAAGAGAAGTGTTTTGAGGAAAGTCTGGGTTCAATATTTGAGATCAATCAGTTTATTGGTATTTAAAGCCATATAATTTGAATGTAGATTTGAAGTTAAAGTGCACGTCCTTGATGGACTCTTGTATTAAGATTTTAGCATGAAGGAAAGACAACCACAAGAAGACTGAGAGCAATTATAAAGTAAGAAAGAAACCTAGATAAAGTGCTCATCAAGGAAATCAAATGAGGAAAATGTAATAAGAAGAGAGTCATCAGCATTGTCAAACAAACAGGTTACACAAGCTGAGATGTGAAGGGTGTCTATTTGAGTTGGCAAAGTGGTAGTCATTTAGCAACCATAATGAACATAGCTTGCAGTCATGGTGGAAGTGAAAGGCATCCTGGAAAAGTTTTATGATAATACAGGAATAGTTGACCACAGAAATTTCATTACAAAAATGAATAAAGAAGTGTTATGGCAGGTAGTAGTGTGTGTCGGGTTAAATAACTAAGTTTTTTTATCCCTTTAAATTAGAAGAAATAACAACCTTCTTGTAATATTGTCAGCAGAGCAGTAAAACATGATGATGAGCCGGTTATAGTGGCACAACCCTGTAACCTAAGTATATATGAAATGGAAGAAGGTGGATCATTGTGAGTTCCAGGTCAACCTGGGCCGCATAGTGAGCTCAAGTTCAGCCTGAATTACATACCAATACCCTGTCTAAAAACAAAACAAAATGAAACGAAATAAAACAAAACAAAACAAAACAAAACTTGATGATAGAGGAAGCAAGATGAATGGCTGGAATGATTCCCCTCAGTGGGTAAGTGGAAGGGATCATACAAGGATGGAAGTGTGATGACGGGAGGAACCGAGGGGCACGTGAGTGTGGTACTGGGAGTCTGCAGGTGTCCTGTGGGAGTATTCCGTCCTCTTACGAGGATTCAGGGTTTTTTTAGTGAGGCGGAAAACAAAGTCATTAACTGAGACTGAGAAAAGAGGAAGAGGAGCTGTGAAAGTAAGTAGAGGAGAGAAGGCATGGGACAGTTCTTCAGGAGACAAAGAAAATAACTGGACCAGGCTGGTATAGTCTATCATCAATAGCATCAAAGGCTTATTTGAAGTTTTGGTCATGATTGAAAGTAGGACCAGGCACTGTCGTCACTTGAGCTAATTTAAGTGGGCTTTTCTATTGCGCCCAAAGTCCCTTGAACAGAATATAGAAACCCATGGAAATAGCTCTACCTCCCAGGAAATCTGTGGGTGGCAACTTTATATTCTGATGTTACAGTGATGATCTAGGATAGCATTAGGTATCTGTATTTTATTTGTACTGGAAAGTGGGGAAAACACTAATTCATCTTCATGCATCTAAGTATACTTAATCTAAACAATTACAGATTCATGTGTATGATGCAATATGAAAATGTATTCGAACTTAAAAATATGGTTTTGAAATATTTGCTATTTTGCTTCGCTTATGTTGTTTTACAATATTTCTGTGCAGTGTAGACAATGCCTTAAGTGGTCCCTTGATAGAACAATCCTATGAATGAGTTATTCTTTCTTTTGATTTACAGAATATCAAAAATGTTAAGGACTTGGATTTTCATTATGATAGAAAACAAATGGAGGATCAAAGGGCCAGTCAATCTGTTAAAAACCTTAACCTATATTTCATCTTTAAGACATGAAAAGTATTATTTCCTAGAGTGATTGGTCAAGAAGCCTCAGAAACGACCAGCCCTGTGGCAATGGACAACCTGTCGGCTACACTGTAGCTTCATCTATTACCTCTCAGTAATGTCAACCATGGACAGTTAGAGTGATGGCTGATTCCTAATCTGGAGTAAGAAAAGCACAAGATAAGCCTGGAATATCTTACCTTGTGAGAATGCAAGAAAAAAAAACAGAGAATATTAGAGTTGTATAAAAAATGTTCATGTATTAAAGTTTCCCACTGGCAAAATAATAATATATTTGGATGGATAAAAAAATAGAATCTGCAACACATCAAAATACTGTAATACAAGTAAATCTTTCTGTGTCTATCTCTCTGTCTCTGTCTCTCTCTCTCACACACACACACATTCTTCAATGGTCAAGCTGGAGGATATTAGGAAACTGATTTTGAAAATTTGCAAAGAAAGCAGAAGAGAGTCTTGCCTTTTTGTAGGATTATGAAATAGGTGATGTGAGAGAATTGTTTTTCTGCAGGAGTATTCTATCTAATAAATTAAGAAAGACTAATATTAATTTTATGACTATTACACAGCCTGAAATGAAGAAATATGTCTAGGCTGCTAATACTGCAAAAAGAGAGACAACTGAATGTTATGAATATCCTGATGCAAAAATATTCTCACTACAAAGTACTTTTGCCAAAAACTATACTAATTGGAATACAATTAAGCTTTTAGAACAAAAACCAAGCATGGTCAGGATAAAAAACAAAACAAAACAAAACAAAACACCCTGAAACAAAACAAGAGGAATACATAAGGAATGAAACACCTTAAAAAAGATAAAACACCTTGAAAGTATTATACTAAAATAATACAGTCAGAATTCTTTCATATTTGGGAAACTCTAGATGCAAATATGACAATGTTTTAACAGAAAAATTATCAGAAAAAAGCAAGATAAGGAGACAAAATTATATATTAGAAATTAAGAGAATTAGAATTATATGGATTTCATCTGGATGTTAATTGAACAACCAGATTGCTAAAATGTGAGATGATTAAATATGCATGAATATTCAAATTTTGATCTAAGGATTTCATTCAAAACTTTAAGCTTTTTAATTGACTTTTACATACTTTAAAAAAAGTGCTTCCTTTTTGGTATGTCAACTGGCCTGCTTATTAAAACAAAGACATGGTGTCTGAGACAAGATCCACAGTGCGGCATCATAGGAGAAACAATTACACAAAACTATTAAAGTCAGCTATGGGATCCATGGAAGTTTATTACACTTTTTAAACATTTTTTAGAATTTTTAATTTGATTTTTAAAAAATTTTTAATTTGATTATATGGTTGAATTTTTTATTGCAAAAAAATGAGAGAGAAAAAAGAAAAGGACAGAATTTGTGTTTTCTACCAAAGAACAGAACATGACGAGAAAACACAAATAGGTTTAATCTCAGGTTTATGGCTTCTTTTATCATTTGCTTTCTTGCATTTGTTTGTTTGTTTGTTTTGGTGCTGGGATTGAACTCAAGGCCTTCACACAGAACTACATCTCCAGCACCTTTTTATTTTTTATTTTGAGACAGGGTCTTACTAAGTTGCCCAGGCTGGGCTTGAATTTGTGACCACCATGCCTCAGCCTCGCAGTGTGCTGAATTGCAGACTTGTGCCACCATGCAGGCCTTGTTAATTTTTATTAGCTGCATCTTCTCTTCCTCTACTCCCTCTTTTGCTGGAATAAGGATCATTTGAGTTATAAAATAATCCTCCTTTCTGTTTATGGGGATCCATAAATTATATTCACAGTAAGGATGATAGATGTTAGGAAAGAGGTTCTTGCACTACAGACAGCTGACATATCTGAACAATCAGAAGATCTGGTGCTGTGCAGATGTGATATAATTATGATCAAAGAAGATTATAAAAATGGGTTTAAATATTTAATATTTGTTTGTAATTTCAACAGTTTAAAGGGAAACAATAAATAAAGAGCAAAACAAAAGATAGATAGTAGGAAAATAAGAGATAGGTTTTTTCCAAATAGGAAGGGCCCAAGAGATGTTGGGGGAAGGGAAACGAGGATACAAAAAGAATTAAGACGTGTAACATGTACCAACTTCCCACAATGAATATACTCATTAAGTACTGCAAACATGTACTCCAAAATAAGAAAAAACTTGCATTTTTGTGTTGCTAGAGTGTGTGCAAGGCAAGCCTTGTACCCCTGAGCTACATCCCTACCCTCAAATCATAATGTTTTTGTAAAATTTTTCTCTGCTTTGCATGTACTCACATTTCTCAAGTGATAAAATATGCATGACATTTAAAAAATAATACATTAAATATTCACTCTATAAGTGTGTCATCCTGGAATAACATTTTTTCTAATTGTATTTTTATTCTACGCTCCCCACTATTTCAATTTTCATCTGTGTATATTGAGTGGGAAATATAAAAAAATATGATTCATTACATTAACATATATATGCAGGATAATCTATGTAAATGTATTTCAGGAAAAATAATTTCATCATTTGGTAATGATTTTACTGTTTTATACTCTGTTGAGTTTTCCTGGTTTTTATGTTAAACTCATCTGGACACTGCGATAATTAAATGGGAAGACTTTATGGCATAAATTTCAAGTTCTTTCTCTTTGTTTTGCACACTGTATTAAATCCATTGCCATGATCAGTGTATAACACACGTTGGTTATAGATAAACCTAGAGATGGGAATAAGATGGAAGTGGAATTTTCTATGCTTAATTTTGAAATGATGGCATTCAGGAATTTCACATATATTATGATCACTTAAATATAAAAATTTGGATTTTAGGGCATCTTAAAATATAGCTACTCATTTATCTATTTCATAGTTTATTGTACCTCTCTATATTCTTTATGTGATAAATAAAAATGTACTTATGATACAATCTTATCTCAAATATTTACATTAAATCCTACAAGCTGACTGATGATATGGCATTTATCTATTTAAAAAGAAGTTACAGCTTACTTTTCAAAGATATTTTTCTACTAATTTGATTTCTAACTTTGATGATATATACATATATTTTAAATTGCAGAATTTAAATTATAGAATAATTCTTAATTCTTTAAGGGAGACTTCGATTGTATGATAAAATAACCTGCCAAGAAGAACCATTCACTAAGTATTTTTCAGGAAGCTTTCATCAGGAAAGACTTTCCACATTTTATCAGAAAATACTTTCACAATTAAATGTCACTCCCAAGGAACGCTTCTGGTCATTATACCAAACATATGCTTTTTTTTAGATGAAGGCTTTGGACATGGTAAGAAAATTACTGATACCAAGGGAGCCTCAAGTCATAGTGAGTGGAAAGCTGTTAAGGAGAGCAAGTAAGAAGTACAGACCAAGGCTCTTGAGTACAGCCTTATGATTAGATGACCCAGGCTTATACAGTAGCATTATTTCACTTTAAGATAAATTCCACTTGTACAGAAAAAAGATGCCAGAGTCAATAAAAGTCTTTTCCTACATATTAAACTTCTGAGGCTCAGATTAAATGGGTTTTGCAGCCCATATTCAATTTTCTCTTCCCTAAGTAAAACAAAATTTGGTGTGTTTGTAAAATATTTGAATTTGTTTCATAATGTTCTTCATGACTATTTGCCTTATATCCTAAATATATTTTAATACGTCAGTGTTTTGTATATCGGAGCCACTCAAAACATTCATAATATGATCTCACTAGCTACACTTCTCTACTGCTATTATCACTACCACCACCACCACAATCTTAATAATGTAAATACTGAGTGACCTCTGTAGAAAAATATTAGTGATCTGAATTAATTTTTTCGCTCATTAACAAATAAAAATGAGCAATCACTGTTGTGTTTTTCTGAGATGTTTTAATATAACATTTTATTTCATTGGTCAGTAAAATCAATGCTCCCAAGAAAATGAAAAGTGCCTTGCCCCTTTTCTTATTTACTCTTTCAGTAGAAGAGATTTAAACAGACTGTCAATTTCAAAACTTCTTTCTTTGAATACATCATTGCCGTCTTGCCAGGTAGTTGTGTCTGTGTGACTATTTAAATCCAGTTAAAATTTCACATGTAATAGTAGGTTCCATCAGTCTTCACAAAGACAATCAGAAGAGTTGCTCAGATCAACTAGGAAGTGGCAGAGCCATGATTCTCTTCATTGCCTGTTTAGCCCCATAGTGTTTTCTTAGCCACTGTGCTTTGCTGCTTCCGTGTTAACTGGTTTTTGCAACTAAGAGGCACGAGACTCCTTGCATGCTATGATGAAAAGGCTGGTAACTACTGATGTCATTTTACTCTAATTCATGTTGTAAGATGGTCTTGGGAATGGCTTTTCTTTCCATCTCTGAAATCTATCTATATTACATAACCTGAGATATTTCTCAGGCATAGGGTTAGGGTTAGGTGAACCATTCACTTGCACCTAGCAAGAACAGGCAGTTCCCTGAAAATAAGACCTAGCTGGAGAATAATCAGCCTTGAAAACTAGAGATCAAAATGCCAGCCCTAGTAAGCCTATCCTTGCTTTACCTGCCTTACAGAGTAGCCACTGAACAAAATAATAGTGATAGGATAGGCTGACTGGGCCTGGCATTTTGATCTCTAGTTTTCAAGACTGATTTTTTTTTTGGCTAGGACTTATTTTTGGGAAAAGAGCGTATGTACTTCAAATGCACAAGAAGGTTGCATTAAAAATTCTCAACTCATCTGATAAGAGTTCAATGAGGCCAGCAAAGTTGGTACTTTTATGTCAGGGAGCATTTTATTCTGCTCAGTTTCCTAGATTCAATGTTATAAAATGTAACCTAGATTCCAAAGACTATAACAAACCATTTCAAAAGGAAATGACAGTCATAGAAAGGGTATCTCTTTCAAAATTGCATCTGAAATGAAAAGTATGACTGGCACAGCTAGCTTCAAGGTAGAATGCTGCTGATGAAGCAATGACCAAAGAATGCCTATTATCTCTCCATCATCTATGGCTTTCTATGTTTCCATTGCTCTTAGCTATGAAATAGGCAAGTGATTATTCTCCACATTTGGATACTTGAATCTCATTCAAGCAAATGTGAACAAAGGACTATAAATTTAGAACCAATCATTTGACATTATCTGAACAAAATCAGCAGAGATCTAAGTTAAGGACATCTTTTTTTTCTTTCTATCCGAATGCTAGTCATCTGGGTACCTTGACAGCAGGAAGAGCCATTACTGTTGTCCTAGTGAGTGTGAGATAAGTGCTTCATTTAACTCTTCTCTGAAAGAATCCATGAATTGTTCTCTATTTTTAATACAAAAGCCAGGGCATGGCTTCTTTAATGGTTAATGCAGACTGACCTTATTCATTTTGTTGAACAAAAATTATCAAAACATTGTTTAAAAGAAATGTTTCATTTTAGAAATTCAGAATCTCCTCTAAGATACCTATCTTGGATAAGGAAAACTCTGTGAGAGGCAATAAACAATTACCAATAATCTTATTTGGGATATCTTGATATCTGTAGTTCACAGTAAATTTCAAGTTCCACTCTTTTTATTTCTTAAAATCACAATTTTACATTTATATAAAACTAAGTGGTAAATATGAATGAAATTTTTCCATGATTTTTTTTAAAAACACATTAATATGCTACGACTTATTTCAAGCACATGGAATTATTGTGAAGATAATCCATGGAAAAATAGATGAGACCCAGCGCACTAAGGGCTTAATCAATATTAAATTTTATTATTTTTGATTCGTTTTTCCTCATTTCCTTCTAACAGTATAATTTGTTATAAATTGCATCTTCTTCAACTGCATTAAAGTCTCATTTTTTCTTATCTTAAATACTCAAGAAATGTTACTTTAAGTGTCGGAAAATATTACTATATGCTTCATAGTTCAGTAAGAACCACATACACACACAGGGACCAAGTTTAGCTTCAAAATATTAACACCTGAAAACAGACAACAGCATTTAACAGCATGAAGTATCTCCTCCAAAGATAAGGAGGTATTCAATGGGAGATTTTAATGATTCATCTGGAATGAAACTTCCAATGTCCATTTGCAGTCAGGCAACATAGCAGAGATCTCACTGACCTCACATAGAAATCCCAAATCTACTGTTTAACATGCAGAGATAAATTGAAGTTTCCTCCAAAATTATGACTAAACTTTGTGACTTCATTTCACACAAATATACTGTTTATGACCAAATTGTCTCTATCTCTCTCTCTTTCTTCATTTCCCAAAAATATTTGAAAAACAAAGGATAGAGGTGCAAACAATACCAGAAAAGGTGAAAAAAATTAGAGTATTCTCAATGGAAGATAACAATGTCTACAAGGTATCAACTCTCTTTTGGAATTAACTGCTGAAAAATCTGCTCGGTGAATGTGACGATGAACTACCTGCCACACCTGGAACCGTGATTGAATGAGAGACTTTTATGTCACTCTCTTAAATACCACAGGTTAAGAGACAGGATGAGAAATGTAGTGTATGTCTATAAGGCCCATACTGTCTGTCTTCATGGAACTGGAGAAGTAAAATTTCTACTGGACTAGGATTTAGGAAACAAGGGTATCAGTTCAGATTCAAGCACTGATTAACACTGTGGTTTTAGGTGAGTCATAATCTTGTTTTAGACATACCTTCCTCATTGACAAAATAGGAGTTATAATACTTATTCTAATTTATAAGTGTACTGCCAACATTCAATGAGAGAATGCATGTGAAGTAGAAAAGCATCAATATCACAGTATTTTATGTAAAATAAAATCATTTGTCTTTTAAATAAATAAACTGGCAGATTTCAAAGAAAGTGGTTAACTTCATAACATATTATAACCCTTAGTGATTTTATTTCCAAATTTCAATGCTGCCCTTCTAAATATACTAGGTATTCTACCCATCCTGAACTACACTGACTTTCCATTCAGTTTTTCCTTAACCAAACCAGGAAATGCACTCACTGTACCTATAAAGTCAATTCTCAATCCTCCGACTTAGGTAGTATCTAAATGCTGACCTCTCAATTTACAGGTTAGCTACTGAAGAGCAAAAATGACCACATGACCATGTGACTTGAGTCTTCCATTATTTATTGGATACATACTAAGTGATTTCAAAATCAAAACTGGACACATATCTGAGTACTGGGACAGCATATCTGGTTTGATGTTGTCTGTAAACCTTGAAAACGATCTAAGGTTTTTAAGCAGTAAGGTATAAAAGAAATCAAGGTATTAGGAAGACTTAGAGACTAACAGAGGAAAGAAATCTAAAGGTAAGGAGTTGTAGTCAGTAGCTGCCAAGTGTGGGCCTCCAGGTCCACTTGGCCTCAAAATACTACTCACTGCCAACACAAAAAACTGGAGGAGTTCAATTTCTCTTGAAATCAAAGTCTAAATCTGAGGTCGAATAGTTGCTACCTACTGTAGATATGACATTCTCCACATCTGGTCTGTTTAGAATTTACTGGCATGTCGTATTTCATTCCCAATCTAAGAAGCCTAAACAAGACCTAATACATTCTTAGACTAGAGAACTTTTCATGGAGTTAGATGAAAAAAGAAGCAAAAAGATATTCGAAATGGGGACTTATAGAACCTATAAGAGTTTTGTAGAAAGAGTAAGGTATAATTTCAGTTAACTGTTTTCTATGTTTCTGGACTGACGTGCTGCCTTTGAGTCTCTACTTGAGGTCAATTTTTCACATTTGAAAAGGAATGTGGAAAAAAAAAAAAAGAAAAGGAATGTGGTAGTAGCCTGTTGAATCCTGCACAAACATTTATTTTTATGACGGACTCATGGTTCTCAGATCTTGCATTTTTAAAGAGAAGCTATGCATTGATTCAATTATGCATGTTGAAAAATAAAGAGACACGGGTTCTGTTGAATCTACAATGAGTCTACATTGGTCTACCTCTAAACTTGGGGCTTTCTACCTTTAGATTTCTTTATGTAAGTTTCATTATTTAGAATAATTTGGTTTAAACATTCTGATAAAGTTGTCAATCTCTCTCATTTGGTTGTAAGCAGATTAGCATGCCCAAATCTATGCTCTGAAATAGATTTCCTGCAGGAAAGCCAACAGTTCCCACTACTAGACCACTGAACTGTTCTCAATTAAGGAGTTTTAAGACAAACTTTTCCCCTTAAAATCATATTTAAATGGCAGCTCTATTTTACTCTGTAGATAAGAATATGCATGAAGTATGTATATACAAAACGGATTTCTCACATATATGAGTGAGCACCATCTTTTCATTTGTAATGATATAATTTATATGAGACAAACTCGAACTTTTTTTTACACCTGAAAAAATGATATCTTAGAGATGTAGGGAGGCAGTGAGAAGAAAAGGAAGAAGGAGAAGGAGTAGGAGAAGGAGAAAGAGAAGGAGAAGAGGAGGACGAGGAAGAGAAGGAGGAAGAGGAGAAAAATAGGAAGAGGAGAATAAGAAGAGGAAGAGGAAGAGGAGGATGGAGAGAGTCTGAGAAAGAGATCTAAGTTTCCTTCATCAGAAATTAGGTTTATATGCATATTATTTAAATGACCAGATGTGTGTGTGAGGGGGGAACTACAGTCCTTGGGATGGAGTAATAAACTCATCAAGATAGCAATAAAAAAATAAAGAATTGATGGGAGGAAAGTTTCTTTTTGTTCTTGCAAATGAATTTGCCACATTACATATAGAATTTTCATTATAGGCTGTTGCTTGTATTTGTCAATGATTAGAATTTAACTATAGTAAATTGATTTAAAACCATAAATAAAAATACCCTTCAACACATTTGTTTTTGTTGAAGTTTAATATTGTGACTTTCTTACTGTGCATGTAACTTGGGAAGGTACTCAGTGATGATGTCAAGAAAACTCCTCTGATTGATCCCTTCAGAGCTTTATGTTCATAATTAATTAAGCTAGTTTGGCTTGCCAGTCTCCTTCTTCCAATCTACTGATGACCAGCTTATGACTAGAACATTCCTGTAATTTTATCTATCATCTCAGGAATGGCTAAAGTTCAGTATAATGAACTTTGACAAGACTAAAAAAATCTAAAAATATTAAGACCAGATTGTATGAAAAAACAAAAGACATTAGTTCAGTGTTATGGCATTGGGATGTTTTCTTTCTGATAATATATTTTCTTTTTTTCTTCAAAAATAAAGAAGGGAAAAATCGAGACTGCAGTAGGAAAACAATGGAATGACTTACTACAAATAGAAATACCGTGATTAGAGCAAGTGTCATTTAATCTCTTTTTCTAAACAGGAAGTATGCTTACCTCAGCCTAGTGGTGATAAGTTTAAATGTTCCAATGTTGAGGGACTTTAGCTTGTGCACAGCAGAGTGAAAATAATTTCAGGAGAGCTACATGGCTACTAGAAAGAGGAATGTGAACAGATCCGCCCGTTCCATTTGTCAATATGTGCCAGGGGCTTTGTGACCAAGCTCTGTAAATCTGTCATTCCACCAAGATGAAGCTCTGCCCTATAATTTCCCACTGGCTAAGGACTGTCCAAAATATCTGCTTTCTCTGTATTTTTACAGCATTCAATTAGGCGTTTGGCAAGACCAGGTACTTGGTATCTTATGGCCAGGGAATTAAACCTACTACTTGTAAATAAAGTAATTTAGTGGTCCACACACTTCCAATATCCTTCTGCCATGGGTCTGGCAATGAAACTGAAGTAAACAGGCAGTAGCTACTTCTATACTTCACTGGAAATTCTAACTGGAAGAGGACCCAAGCGGTCATTAGCAGTGTGTAGTTCTGATGACTAGATTGGTGGAAGACCCAGGGATGTGCACAAGAAACCCCAGGCATCAGCTTAGGGAAAATTCAGAACCTACTTTATTACAAACTTCCTACAGTACAGGAAATAATGCTCCTAGCCTGCTTTCAAAATATCATGCAGCAGCATGTTGTATTTAAAAGTTCTGAGATTACTGCTCTATACTTTCTTTTTACCTCTTCTTCGTCTTAGCTCTGACAGTTCATCAGAATGGGCACCAAAGGAATGTTAAGACATATTCTTATTTCTTATCTTACAAAAAGCAAATTGCACAACATAAAAGGATGGATAGTGTTATTCAAAGTAATTCCGTTTCTCAAACATGATCTGGGAAGCAATTCTCTTGAAAGGACACTTTTAGAAAGACCTCAAAGTTATAGGGCAAGGTAAAAATAATGACCATTCATGTAAGCATAAATGCAAAACACAGGCAAAAGACTGCCTTAATAAATAACTTAAAAATTACTTTTCATTAATACCCTTTTTATTGTCAGAACAAAACACCTGACATATATAATTTAAAGGAAAAGGGGTTCATTTTTGGTTCACAGTTTCAGGGATTAAGTTTTATGGTTGGCTGGCTCCAAGACAGCAACATCATGGCAGAAGGGCACAGTAGAGGAAGACTGCTCACTTCAAGGCAGCCAGGAAATAGACAGAAAGCAAAGAGCCAGAGAGGAGATACAGCCTGCAAAGGTACACACCAGTCACTTACTTCCTCCAGTCAGGCCACCTCCTAAGTGCATATTTAGCTATGAATTCATCAATGAAATAACCTGTTGATGTGGTTAGCACCTCATGATCTAATGACTTTCCATAAACCCCACTCTGAACACGTTTGAGAAACATTTTGATCCAAACTATAACACTATCATCCATCTGTAGTCATCTGTTTTGGGCTTTTTCTAAAATATTTATGTAAAGAGAAGACAGGACATACACTTTTAATAGCCTTTGATGCATCCTGTGAACCAGACATAAAGAATCCTATTAATTTTAATTTCTATGAAAAGAAAACACTGTTGGAATGATGTGACACAAAACCACATTCAGGTCTCTATAAGACTCATATTTCACAGCTGGCCATCAGGGGTGGGAGGAAGATCAGTTAACAAGACTTCACAGGGATACTGAAGGAGCACGCAGCTACGAGCCTAAGGAAAAGGAGTTCCCAAAGCATTACTGTTGGATCTGCAGGAGGGAAAAATCTATGGTTCATACAGATGTTTTAAAATGCGATGAATTCAATAATTAGTTTTTTGATCAAATTCATTCTTGTATGTTGAATGTTTGGCATTGCCATTTTTATCCAGAGCTGGCAAAGAAGTGTTGTTTTGATCTAGGACTGTTACTTAAAGTTTTTACATCCATGATACTTGTCAAATGTTTTGTGGCTTCTTTTAATATAAGTGAATTTAGATGTTTATTCTGAAAAAATAAGGGGTTTTGGCACCATTGGACTGTACCCCTGTATAAAGTGTTCCTGCATGAACACAGCCATCTGTGGCTGATGCTGCTGACTTTCTGTAAGGGAGGGATGGGGCTTTCCTAATTCCTTGCAGTTCCCATTTCCCTGTTTGGCTGTGCTTGATCAGTTTTGATTCTTTTCTTTACCTCTTTAACGTTCAAAGGCACTTGAGATGGTAATCTTTATTTTGGTGGATTTCTAAAATGTGTTGTTATACCTGATGTACCACTCATTTACCTTCCCTAAGACCCTAACATCCACTCAAGTACACTAATCTTCCTGCATCGTAAAAGAAAAAAAGCATTCATGCACCTGTCTTCCTTACATCAACACAGTTTAGTTAATATTAAACAATAATAAAGCTATTAGTATTCATTGGAGGCTCATTCTGTGGCAGACATTTTCTAAACATGTCACATGCTTTGTTAATTCACTGTAAATTTATGTCAATTAGAATTGAGTTTTTTAACCTCTTTTTGCAGATGAAGCAAATAAAGAGTCTCATATGAAAGCAATGGCAGAGTCAAGCTGTGTACCTGGCCAGTGTGGCCTCAGAGCCTGCCTGCCACTCTGCTGTGTACCTGGCACTAAGCTCTAGTGCATGGAAATTCCTGGTTTTTCCACTGGGCGGGGGGCGGGAATGAATGGCTCCTAGTTGTCACATATAAAACAACAAGATGGAATACTTGGTTATGAGGGAATTGCTGGGGAATCAAATATTACAAACCAACATATTTTCTGCTTTCTTGATTGTTACACACACACCCACACACACACACAATTTTCCTTCTTGGAAATTCCTAGCTATATGTGAATCTGTGTTATACAAAGACATTCTTTGGGTATCCAAGTGCAGCAACTATGGAAAAATAATCACTGAAAAATACTAAACTAAGAGTCTCTCCTTCACAAGTCATATACAAGAGAGGTATCAGTCACAGGCATGCAAGTTCTACCCTTTTGAGCTTAATGTCCCCACAGTTTTCCACTGATTCTGTGACTTACACAAGCATTTCAAATTGATAAAGTATTTCAATGGAATCAACCTCACTATGCTTATAAAATTGAGAAAAATTTTTAAAAATTAAGAAAACTGGTACTTATATTACTTCTGGCACTGAGCTCCTTTAGGCCTCACTAGGAAAAATCGCACTTGAAAACTGTATTTTTCCCCCACTGTTCCATTGACGCAACATGTTTTCCCAAGCATTGTAAACTAACTCTACTTTCATTCTGCAAGATCTCTCTCCTACTCTCCCACAGGTCACATTTGGAATAAATTCTTGTGTGTCAAAAGAATTTAGGACTGTTCTGGAGAAAGAAGATGGGAATTTCAAGTTGCTTCTTTCTGCACTGCTTTTTTTTTTTTTTTTCACTTTTATCCTCGGTCCAAGCCAGTGCTTTGCTGTCTCAAATTGATTTTGCTCTAGCCTCTCCTCTATGATCCATTTCCTCACTATGCACTTTCTAGCTCTTTCAGTCATGACAATACCTTCATTCTCCAAAGCATGACATTGTATGTTCTATGCCGCTTACTTAAATTCTTTCATTTCCTC
>RJWT010001521.1:0-47668 GCA_004365215.1 Cuniculus paca
CCCCATCAATGCTAAGTGGGCCCCACTGCTTATAGACCACGTGGCAAGGCAGTGCACCACGGTGGAAGTGCATGGTAGAGGAAAATCGCTCGAGGAGAAGGGACAGGGAGCCCACTATCCCCTTGAGGTCCCACCCTCAAAAACCCAAACACTTCTCACTAGGCCTCAACTCTTAAAATTTCCACCATACCCCAATAGCACCATGGGCTGGGGAACCAACCATTAATAAAACAAACTTACACTTTTTCAAACCCTAGCACCACCTGAATTGTGCTGTGACTGAGAGCAGTAAAAATCTTACTTACTCATTGTAGCATATCATCTTGACCATAAGTCTGGCAATTTACAGTGGGCTTGATTTCAAGTAAAGAGGCTAACTCAAGGTATACAAAAGGTCATAAATATCAATTATTGTGTGCCTTATAGTAAATCATTATTCTACATTTCTGTAGTGGAAAACTGGATTACCTATGCATAATGCTTTTGTTTTGTTTTGTTTTGGTTTTTTGAGAAGGGTCTTGCTTTGTAGTGCAGGCTGGCCTTGAACTCACTATGTAGCCCAAGCTGCCTTCAAACTCATGGCAATCCTCCTGCTTCAACCTCCCAAGTGCTGGGATTACAGGTGTGTGCCACCACACCCAGCTTACGTAATGCACTATTCAGCACTGAATTTATGCAATTTTCTCAGTACCTCAGTACAGGTCAACACTAATGAAATAGTCATTATTTCTGTCTTGAAGCAAACAGAAATGCATACCAAATAATTTCCTTGGATGAAAACTGCAAGACAAGCTGATTTATAAACTCTAAAGTACACTTGGGCATGAATCATCTGATTATCTCATGTGTGGAGACACACACATGCACACATGCAATTGACCCTCTGTAACACAAATTCCATATCTATATATTCAAATTAATTTAGATTAAAAATATTCTACAACGAATCATCGCCTCTGTACTGAGCATGAAGAGATTTTCTGTCATTATTCCTTAATATAACCATTACTCACATAGTATTTACACTGTTTTAGGTATTATAAATAATGTAGAGATGGTTTAAACTATATGGAAGGAAGAACATAGGTTACATGCAATACTATATTATTTCGTCTAAGGGATTTGAGCATCCATGTGGCTCATGGTATGGGGGAAGCACCTCTGAACCAACTCCCGAGGATATGGAGGAATGACTGCATAAAGAAACAAAATAGGTATATATAATATAGATATATATATGTATTACCAAGAAAATTGACTTTAGTCAGTCTTCAACTTTTAACTTCTTTGTAGATAATAAGAGGCTCTTTTGCTTTACTTTCTCCCTCTGCCCCTTGAAAGAGGCTAACAGTGATTTTTCAAAATTCACAGTTGCCTTAAACTAAACTAAAAAGTACCCTTGCATCTTTCAAGTCTCCTACTTTGGTGATGCCTTGATGCTAGGCTCAAAATATTTTTTTATTTTTTGAGCAACCACACCAAGGCCAGAGTTTCTGCTGAGTTCTGAAAAGCAGCTGTTAACATGCTTCCTAGAGGAACTGAAGTGAAAACAACGCCTTTCTGCTTTTCTCACTTACATGATTTTGGGAAATCGCAGATGAAACATAAAGGAGTTTAATTTAAAATCTCAATATTTACTTATGGTCCTACTACTATATATTAGAGCAGATTTTAACATGCTAACATGCTTTGAGTCTCCAAAGTCATGGTGTTACTTTACAATGTTATCATAACTCATTGCCTTCTCAACATCAATTAATGTAATTCATGAAACACTGGGATAAAAATCAATGAATCGCACAATCCTGGGATGGAAAGAGGTACTCGAGACTTTCTTTAACAAATCTAATTTATACTGGAAAAAAAATAAGGCCCAGAACTAGTAGTGCCAAGGTTTCACATTATTGACAAACGTGATATTAGAATGCTGAGGTTGCTAACCTCTAAATTACAGTGTTGGGTATTGCTCTTGACTTTTTGTATATGTTACTCATGAAAACAACCCCCACAACACCAACCAAGGCATGGTAGCTGGAAACCTCTTTGATCTCAGAACCTGGGGCTTTGTAATTCTACTTTCAAACCTCCAGTTGGCCCTTTGCAAATAGATTTCTATAAATAGCTGATTGTAGTTGCTTTTTGGTGTTGTGTAAGATACTCACAATCACTTCAGTCTTGAAGTACAAAACCCAGAAGCCATCAAAACAATGTTTTATTCTTATTTTCAACCACCTAGGGTCTCCTGGAACCTCAATTATGAATTTAACTTGCACCACAAACACTGCAGCAGGTAATTATACAAACTTAAAGTCATACCAAGTTTCTCTTCATTGCACCTGGCTTGCTGGCAAGGATGCCCCTGAGGACACACAGTATTTCCTCTATTATAGGTTAGTACCTATTTTTACTTATGCAAATGGGTTGCTTCCTCTAGCCTTATAAAACTCATGAATGCTACAATTTAGGTACGGCCCTTGGACTGAAGAATGTCGAGAATACAGCAAAGATACACTGAACAGAAATACTGCCTGCTGGTTCCCAAGGACTTTTATTCATAGCAAAGCACGTGACAGGCTTGCAGTGCATGTTAATGGCTCGAGCAAACATGCTGTAATCAAGCCCTTTGATCAGCTGTTCGATACACAAGCCATTGGTAAGACAGACTTATGCAAAGTCAAAATAACTGAGTCACAGACTCTCAGCACTGGAAAGGGTATGACTGCTATTCTGATGCTCAGTAAGCATCCAACTCATGCTGGAAAAGCACTGCAGCAGGGTTTCTCAGCTTCAGAACTTCTGGCATTTGTGGTCAGGTAACTGGGCTCTTAGGAACATCCTGGATATTGTAGGATATTCTGCTTCATTCCTGTCACTACTATGAGATACCAGTAAGGTATAACCCCTATCGACCCTCACTGGTTACCAAACTACCTCTCAGTCATTGCCACATTTCCCTCAAAGGAGAAAATTTTCCCCAGTTTAGAAAGACTGTACCAGGAGAAGTGAACTCACTGCTTCTGAGAGCCCATTCCATCTCTTATCATCTTTGACTGGTTTTGTGAAATTTCTGCCATAGGTCCTGTGATGGGGCTCTTTTCCCACAGGATGGTCCCTCAGTGGCTCAAAAGTGACCAAGGTTCCCATACTAAGATCTTTCTTCTCAGAGCTAACCGCGCACCCCAACCCGTATTCCCCAGGCATTACTCTTACCACCCCTCGCCATTCTGGGCCTGCTCTGGATGTTCTCAAGATGCTATGCACCTCTTGGCCTCTAGTTCTCAGCACTGAACATATTATTTAAGGTTTCATCTACTCAGTTCTCAAAGCAGAAGATGCTCCCCTCATCCTAGTTTTATTAATGAAACTCATCAGGAACCTGTCACATAGAATTCTTGCACACTGACATCCAAAATGTCGGTGTTGGGAGCATTATTACCATGAGATACAGAACCAGACTGCCTAGGCTTAGATCCTGGCTTTTCTACTGACCAGCTGAGTGACTTTAGACAAGCTGACTATTCCTTGTTGCTTGGCCTTATAGAAAAAGCAGGGATAAGCGAATTCTTTCCATGAGGTTTTTGTGAGAATTAAGTGTTATTAAAGTCATTAAGATAGTGCCTGGCACAAAAGTTCAATAAATAGAGGCTGGGTGTGATTGTGCACACCTGTAATCCCAGCATTTAGGAGGTTGGGGCAGGAAGATTACTGTGAGTTAGAGGCCAGCTGGGGCTACATAGTAAATTCAGGTTCAACCTAGACCACATGCAAGACCTTGTCTCAAGAAACAAAAAATAAAAAACAGAAAACAAAATTCAGTAAATACACTAAACAATTATTTAAAGGAGATAATTTGGCTTGTAACATATTGATATCAAATGGAGTATAACTTTTGTTAAAGAATAATAGCTCTTATCAGTTCTCTTCAATAGTGTATTTTGTAGATGACCAGAAAATGTCACTTTCATAAAAATAGGCAATAAAACATACTGAGGGAAACCTGGATACCAATAATACAAAAAGGGATAGACCTGATACAGACTAATTTATTTTATAATTTTATTTAAGGTCCTAAGATTAGTTAAAAAAATAAAAGAACATCCTTGGTAAGAAATTTATTCTTAGGAAATGGCTGGATCTAGATCTGAAACCAGTAGATCCCAGTCTTAGGTTGATCTTGTAATCTCAATCTCATTAATTATGAGATCTAAGTCACATAATCTAAAACAAAACACATTCCTCTAGAAATAATTTTCACTAATTTTACATAGTCATGAGACAACCAAACCTCAGGGGACAGAACTTCATAGTGAGTAAAGACACTTAATTTACCCTATTCCTTCATACACAAGAAAACTAAAGCTTCCTGCTCTATCCTCCAAACAAAACAAAACAAAACAAAACAAAACACTGAAATCCAAAAAAGAGAAGTAATTTGTGCAGGCAAGGCTTGGTGGTTGCTTTAGAGCAATGTTCCTTCCATGGTCAGGTTTATCTTGAGCTTGGTCTAACTCAGAAAGTTGAAGTGATGCTGGAGTGAATCAGCAATAAGCTGAGGAGAAGCAATTCCATCTAAAGTAGAAATCTTTTAGTTTACAAGAGGGGTCTCTCTTCATCACTACAATACAGTACTCTTTTTGGCCACCAAGTACCTGTAGCTTGGAGATCAGTTGATTATGACTTGATGACAAACTTTGGGAGGACCACATCTTAAGGAAATGCTGAAGTATGAGTGAATAGCAATTGTCAGCCCTGACCAGTGGTTCTAAAGAAATGTGAGTGATCTCTCATTCTCTAACCTAGATCAACCAAATCCTCCAATGGATGTCACAGCAGAGACTGAAGGATCTCGTCTCTTGATTCAATGGGAGAAACCAGTTTCTGCCTTTCCAATTCATTGTTTTGAGTATGAAGTGAAAATTTACAACACAAAGGATTATTATCAGGTAATTCTTCAGGTCATTTCAATATTTGATGATAGATGTTAATTTTAGAAGCATTGAAATACTATATTCAGTAACAGCTCTGATTATAATTTCATACTAACAAGGTCAAAATTAACTTATAGCTACCTCAGGTATTACAGAAATAAACCAAATCTTACAGACCTTTTGTTTTGAAAGGAGATACTTTTGGTTGAAAATAATACAAAAGATCAGATTAAAATTTTTTGGTACTACTTTGGGTTGAAATGTAAAATTGTACAGATGCTCTGGAAGACAGTGAGGCAAGTTCTCAAAAAAAAAAAAAAGGAAAGAAAGAAAGCAGAGAAACAGAATTACTAGATAAGCCAATAATTCCACTTCTGGGTATATATATAACAGATTTCAAAACAAAGTCTCAAAAAAATGTGTGGACACATTCATAGCAACATTATTCACAGTAACTCAAAGCTGGGAGCAATACAAATGTCCACTAACAAATGAACAGATAAATAAAATATGACATATATATATATATATATATATATATATATATATATCTCATCCTTTAAAGGAAGGCAATTCCAGTGCAATCAACATCATGAATGAAGCATGAGGACATCATACTAAGTAAACTAACTCAGTCACAAAAAGACAAATACTATTTAATTCCATTTGTCTGAGGTACATGGAGTAGTCAGACTCATAGAAATAGCAGAATGGTGATGCCAGGGAATGATGTTGAGGCAGAACACTGAGGAAGCCCCCATGGCCTGCCTTGTCCTGCTAGGTGTTTAGGTGTTAGGAATTGATTCAGGGCCTCCTGCATGGTAAACTTTACCTCTAACGTGGTAAAGCTCTACCACTAGCATGGTAACTATAACATAGTAAAGCTCTAACACTACCAGAGTTTAAGTTTTGCAAGTTAAAAAGTGTTCTGTATATTTTATGTGTTGAGCTTTATTATGTCTGTTTATTCCATCCCAACAATATTATGTAATTATCTCCCATTTTACAAAAAAGTGAGTCAAAAGAGAGAAAATGACTTGCCCATGGTCACAAAGCTAGAGAAAACAAAACCAAACAAAAATACAAATGAAACATCAGGATTCAAACTCATGTCTTACTGATAAAGAGACAAAGCAAATTCTATTCAATTCAACAAATATTTACACATTGGCTTCTTGATGGGAAATACATAGGTACATAAGACCCTGCATCTGAAGTAGAGGGGTCTAGTTTAGTAGACACTCAGGCTAATGAAAGGACAGAGGAGGGAACTGGCAAAACAACCTTCTGGGGACTGCACAGAGGGGAAGTGAATGGAACAGCAGTGAGAAACAAAAACTTTGCCTGGTAAGAGAAGAAAAGGATTTTCTTAGCCTGCACTTTCTGAAAAACCTACAATGAAGGAGAGATTTCCTTTTGTAAATTTTCCAGCTAGCACAGATTTGCGTTTTTGTAAAATACAATAAAAAATTATTTGCTAGAAAAATTAAATATAGTCAAAGACATGTAAAATACAAGCTGATGGGTCAGGTGCGTGGATGTCATAGCAATGTCAAAAGATTGAAAATTTCTAAATTACAATCTTGATATCTTTTTTGCCTTATTGTAGACCAATAAACAGTTCCTGGCCTATCCCAGTTTACCCACTACAATTTTCTAGCAGAGGTGTACGACAAAGGAGTAGCTCAGAGGCTTGAGAGAGCAGGGTTTCTCAAGCCAAGGGGCAACAATTTTGTTTGTATGTAAAACTAACACTGGAATTATAACTGTCTTTGCCTGTCATTTCTCCTAGAGTGGCTCTGTAGGACATTTTTTAAAATTTTTTTTAAAAACCACAGCCATACACAACAATGGACAGCAATGAAGGGTTTTGCATGACAGAAACGTGACAACATTTGCAGAGAATAATCAGTTAGGTAGCAGTGTAAAAGCTGAATATACGTAGTGAGAAGCTCAGAGATGTGAAACTACATGTTAATGGCTACTGCCCAACAGTCCAAGCAAAAGATTATGAAAGTTAAACTAGGCAGGCAGTGGCCATGGGGCAGGAATGAGAAGGGGAGAAACACATCCAGGGGATATAAGATGTTGTCAAGGACACATCTCTGGCTTGGGGCATAGTAGATTTGCTGGATGGTTGTAACACTGACCAGGAAACAGAAAAAGGAAGACTCATTTTTGAGAACACAGTGTCATTTTAACATGAGACAATCTAGTGTTAATCTAAAATGCCTGTGGCAAATTGTTATTTCCTGAGAATATATTAAATCAACCAAAATTACTCCTTATACAGGTCAAAGAATGGTTGAATATTGGTAATTTTTATTTGGTTTAAGCTAATACAGTCTTAGCTTTGGACTTGATAACAGTAATTCCAATTAACTCAATCATCCATGCCTTTGGTTGTGGTTTGTATGTTTTGGTACTGGTGACTAAACCCAAGGCCATTACACTCAGCTACATCTCTCTCCCTTATTTATTTTTTGAGACAAGCTGGGCTGAAGCTGATGATCCCACTGCCTCGGCCTCCCAGAGTGGTGGGATTATAGGCTACCATACACAACTTGTCTTGAGTGTGCTTATTCCAGTTTTATGAATGAGACAGTGGAAGCTCAGCAAGGTTGAAGAACTTGCCCTACAGTTAACTGAAGATAGAGTCAGGGATGCCCATCTTCAATTCAAGATCACTGCTCTTTCCACTTTCCTGTGAACCCCTCATTCTTCTTACCCTAATGCCGTGGCTACAGTTGTTTTAAGATATCCCTATCAGAGCTCTGTGAATTACACAGTACAACCAGTGTGTTATGCTTTGCAGATCATACAGTTTCGGTCACAATTACTAAGCTCTGCCATTGTGAAGTAAAGGCAGCTATAGACAATACACAAATGCATGAGGCTGTCTGTGTTCCAGTAAAGCTTTATTCACAAGTACTGAATGTTTATTACATGTAATTTTCATGTCAAAGGAAATATGCATTTTGACATTTTTCAAGCCACTACAAATATATAAGCCATCCTTAGTTTGTCAGCTGTATGAGATCAGGCAGCAGGTCATATGGTTTCCTGACAGCTGAATATGCTGGAAACTGTAACATTGTTTAAGAATGTGGCTTTGGAATATGAAGGAACAATGTAAAGGGGATCCTGTGTGCTGATTAAAGGCTACTCCAGTCTTTGATTCTGAAAGATCAACTGGGCCCAGAGAACATCACCTAGGCTCTGTAATTGACCACTTTATACATTTTGATTATAAGATAGCTTTCTCTGAAGGGTGACTGCCAACACATCACTGATAGTCTGGAATAAGCTAATTGTCTTATATCCCATCGATTTTTAAATTACCTGCTAAACAGTAAGTCATATTACCTATAGATGACCTTTCAAGCTGAGAATTGGCATAAAATGTGTTTCTAGAGAGTCTTATAATGCTAATTTTTAGGTGGAAAAGACAACAACCAATGCATTTGTCTCCACAACTGATGGTGTTTCTAAGTACTCCATTCAAGTGAGAGCAGCCGTGAGTCCCCAGTGTAGAGCCATGGGGCTATGGAGCGAGTGGAGTCAACCTATTGACGTGGGTGAGTTTCTGAAAACAGATAATCCCAGAAAATACACACATCTGCTCATGGGTCATGAAATGGTTTTGCATGTCAGCTTGCCTCATCTTCTACTGGTCTACTACCTTTTCAACCACGGGTGGATTTGCCAAGAAACCAATGAAGCTTAAACATCCAACTTTCTTGTGAGCACAAATCCTTCTCAGGCCATGTACCTGATCTTTACTTTTATCTTTCCCTCCTAGTTGTTTCTGTTTCTCAGGCCTTTCCTCTATCTTTCCAAGTCTTTGGTGGAAATTGACCTGATATGTATCATATCTGACACATCCCCATGGGCTAATGGGTCACAGCCTAACAATTTCTTTTTTCTCTCTCTCTTTTTTTTTCTTTTCCTTTTTTGGTTTTTTGAGATGGGGTCTCATTAGGTAGTTCAAGCTGGCCTTGAATTCACTATGTAGAGTAGGCTGGCCTCAAACTCACAGCAATTGTTCTGACTCAGTCTCCCAAATGCTGAAATTATAGGTGTGCATCACCATGCCTGGCTTGCCTGAGAATTTCTTGAAATCTGAGTGAATGAATTACCTCATGGAAAATCTTAGCTATCCAAATTTTTAGATTAAACAATTTAAGGTCATTGTAGAATCAGAAGCTGTTGTAAGAAAATAGAGATCCCATCTTCCTTTCACTGTTTCTCCCATGGATAACATCTTGCAAAGCTATAGTGCAATATAATAAGTAGAAACTGGCACTGAAAAACCACAATCTTACTCAGAGTCCACCAATTTTATTTGTACTCATCTCAATGTGTTGAGTTTTCCAGAGATGTGGCTCTGGAGAATCTTAGCACACACTTCATGAATCAGTGACTTCATTTAGGATGCAAAAGGGTTCATCACCATAAGGATCACTCACATTGCCTTTTTGTAAACACACACGTCTCTCCATTCCCTCTACCCCTGACCTCCAGCAATCATCAATCTGCTCTTCATCTCTATAATGTCCCCACATCTAATTCTAAATTCAGACTTTTGTTTATTTTCTTAAATAAGATTTCAAAACGGAATCATCTTCAGGGCCCACAAAACCTAGACTCATTCCTGGCAGAAGATCTACAGGTTTGGACATCTCCTGGGCTCCTAGGTTGGTTCCGCAGCAGTTTTTGCTTATGATCAAACTGAGTGGTTTACTTGGCAAGGAAAATGAACACCTTACCTGTTAGTGGGATCCATGAAGGATAATGGCTATTGGATAGTGGCCCCAAATGAAGGCGCACCCTGACAGTCTCACTTTGTATCAGATGGCAACCTGACATCTCCCATGTAGCCTTGCACCTTGAAGATAAAAACTTTCACACACTATGTTTGCCATTATCTCTGTGTCTTGAGGAAGAGAACACAAGCATTCTATGAGAGATAAAGACAGTTACAGAAACAAGTAATGTTTCTTGTGTGTGTGCCATAACCATGCAGCCTGGACATGTATACATTTGAGGTCAAATGATGCACTAAGTCCATAAGAACAGGGAAGGGGAAAGAACACTAAAGTCTTACGCAGAAAGCCCAGGCTTAACACTCAGCCTTGGCACATTTTGAAGGTGTATTCTTGGACAAATCATTTATCTCTGCAGGCTTTCATTTCTAGGATAAAAGAGGATACTCCAGCCTGTGTTACAGTGAAATACAACAAAGATAGCAGATCACAGGTGTGGGTAGTTGTTTCTAGGAATTGCAATCATTCTCATGCATTATCTGAGTTAATTCTATCAAAAAACTATTTTTACAAATGAGGAAATTGGTTTGGAAAGTTTAGCTTGCCTAATGCATGGCCAGCAAGTGCCAGAGATGGGACTAAGCCCTAGATTATCTGCCACTGGCAGCCAATTTCTTGGCACTCTGAATGGTGTGACAGGATCCTGCAAGCTGCAAGGTGCTGAACAAATGAAAGATTTATAGAAGAGATCCTTATAGCTAACCTTGTGGTAACAGCTGGACATATCAACTCTCATTAATTCACGGGGTTTTGCATGACTAATGGAAGCATACAGCATCTTAGTTACATTTTCTCATTGCTGAGATAAAATACTCAATACTCAAAGTTAAAGGGGGAAGGGTTTATTATAGCTTCCAGTTTATAGAGGTTTCAGTCCATAGTTGACTGGCTCCAAAGCAGGGTGGGGTGGCAGAGGGTTTTCACAGAGGAGAAACAGTTCATGGCAGGCAGAAGGGAACGAAGCAGTGAAGTAGCAAAGCAGCAGCAAGTGACAGCAAGCAACCCTCTTTCTGTTACATATATTCCACCCCTAGGGTGAGTAGCACCCACACCCAGGGTGGTCCTTCTCATCCACACCCAGAACTATGTCAACCCAATCAGTAGACTAATTTAGTTACCACACACCCCTGATCCCAGCATCATGAACTTAATTCCAGCATTACACACTCTAGATTCAACTTCTGAAAAGCTCTACCTATGACTGCATGAAGCTTTGGGGGGACATCTAGACACAAGCCGTAACATACAGTTAAGGAGAGATTTCTTTCCAGCACATATTAAAATTGTCCATGAAGTAATTCATTCACTTTGGCTTTGGGTAGCTCTTCAAGAACTTCTTAGTCAGTGAACCATTGGCCCATGGAGATGTGTCTGCTGTTGCACATTAACAGATAGATTTCCACCAAAGACTGGAAAGATGAGAGACCTGAGGAATGAAGTCTGCAGGGAGATCATCACTGATTTCCCACAGGAGAATAGCCCCCCAAGTGTTGTGCAACGCAGTATTATGGGTTGGCGCTGACATCACAGGGGGACTGAGAGGAGCAGCACAAGCCTTCCTGAAGGAACTGAAAGTAGGATTAAAAAACAAAAACAAAAGCAAAACAAAACAACTGAGAATGGGTCAAATTCTTCTACTTCATAATTTTGCTGCAGCTACTCTTCCTACCTTCATCTCCTCCCCAGAATGGTACCCTAACCTAACTAAACTGACCAGGCACACAGAGGGACTCCTTCAAAACTGCTTCATTTGCACAGACAAAATTCACTTGGTATCCCAAAAAGGGAAAATAATGGAAGAAATATTCATCAGTCTCAGGCAATTTTTAACAAAATTATTAATTTTGTCAAATGCCTATAGTAGAAACCGAATTTTTGTTATTTGCATTTGACGGATTCCTTTTTAAGAATGTTTTATATTATTTCTCAAGTACATAAAACTCATTAGCCCCTATCAATAGTATCTTTATAACACTAATACACCCATAGCTTCAGAGATTTTTGTTTTTTTAATGTTGCCCAAGGGGCCTCAAACCAAAATGCTGGACATGAAGGTCAGACTCCTGCCTCAGAAGCCAGTTATTGCTTTTAAAAACTACAGTCAGTGACGACTGTAGAGTTAGAAAAGGAAACATTACACATCAGGAGATCTAGGTTTTAGCCACAGTTTTTCTAACATCTAACTCTATGACCCAAGTTGGAAATGGCAAAAGATAGTATTTGCTGAGCCCAACTATCAGAAACTGCTTATAATACAGTTAATACAGTGTTGAAAAGGAGTCTGAGACTAAGTTTAGGTCATCCTAGGAAGCAATGATCTGTCACTACTGCAGGGGACAGAATAGTGACCAGCATGCTGGTCTTTTGCCAGCCAGATCTAGCCTGGCACCTTTAACTCCTCTGGGCCTCAGTTTCTTCACCCATAAAATGTGAGTGCCACTCTCTCCAGTTGCTTCCAACTGTGCCACAAAAGTGCTGAGAATGAAATTGTGATTCATCATAAGAGTGCATTTGAAGCTTGTTTTAAATTTATTATTCATTTTCCCCTTCAGAACTCTCTCACCATTATTATTTCCTAAATAACAGCTTACTAGTTTGGATCTGGGCTCATTATAGTTTCCCCCCAGGTGTACCTCATTACTATTATCTATGGCAAATCCCATTTCATTTACTGCCACCCATTTCATGAAGATGAGCTGATTAATATTAGTACCTATCTTATGAATCCATCCTTTCTGGAATTTACTCTCCTATTCAGTTTAGGATCATTAGTGATTTTAATCAATGCAGACTTTTCCATTTTCATCAAGATGATTAATAAACATAATAGGAAGTCCAAGCCTCTTGGGGACATTTTGCATGGCTCTTCCTTATCTCTTGAGGATGCAGCAATAATTATGCTCAGCTTGCAGTCTATCAGGCAATTTTGCCGCTAAACACTCATTTCCTTTTAATACTCTTCCTTCTCTCTTTCCTTGCCTTATAAATAGCACCCTGGAGCCCTCCTCTTCCATTTTCATTCCAAGGTACAACTCAAATAACACCTCTTCCTTACACATATTAAGTCCACCCCCTTTATTTTAATTAAGGTAAGGAAATGAAGGCCCAGAGATAGTAAATGTCTCAGTAGTTGTCAAACAGCCAAGAAGTGGCTATTAAAGTATAATTTCCTCAAGTAGATGACATATGAGCCAATTAACAAATTAGAATAGGTTCAGTTAACTAAATTAACCCATTATGGCCCAAGATTATTTCATAAGCAATTATGCAGAGGTAAGTTTGATTAATGAGGTGGGGCAGAAGCGTATGTGGTTGCTTTCTGCTCTGCTTGGCAAAGTCCCTAGTCAGTCAGGAGGCACACAGGGTGCCTATCCGGAACTATGCCTTTGGTCTCCCTTCTTGTTCTAGGGTATCCAGAGAATGATTTTTTCCCCCCAATGGAATTAGCAGTTTTACTTTATCAGTATTGTTATCAACTGCCCTTTATCAGTTGGTTTCTGTTTCAGGAGTGGCACTTCCTAATTTTCAAGAGACTTTTTCCTTTTCAAACTTTCTTAACTTCCGGATTTTTCTGTTCCTTTCTTATCTTTGCTATCGCCTATTTACTGAAGCCTTTTGTTTCCTGAGTCAAGTTTTAGTAAAATAAAGCTTTTTGTTTCTTTAAACTTACATCTCTCCCCTCCCTGAAGCTCAAATGCCAAGTGTGAAACAAAGAATTACGAAAATGGATTTCCCCACAGTTCATCCTTCCCCATGGAAAAGAGACGGTTGACTGCATTTATTTCCAGCTGAGTCCCTGGTCAGGCTCAGACATGATTCTCGGTGATGGATCCCACCCATGATCTCAAAAACTGTGTCTCAAACAAACTTTAAATTTTGCTCTGGACTAACTGGAAGCAGTATCTGATGGCCAGGACCAACAGGGCAGTGCTATAAGACATCAATTAGAAGGCATTTTTTATAAAGTTTTCTTCAAGCATGAGATGCATGGCACTTGCCCCCATGGAGTAAGACAAGATCCACCCAGTCTTTGTATCCTTTAGGCATGTAATCCTAGCTGATGGAGTGCCTTCTGTCTTTTGGGGGATCTCATTCAGGAACAACACATGTTATTCAGTGGAAATTCAGGCCTTTGCTCCCTTGTCATGGTGGGGGGCTGTTAAGAGTGACATGAACATCTAAACTCTGTTAGACCTAAGGAAAATAAAATGAGGCAGAACCTAAGGGTGGCAGGCAGGAACATGGGCTAGAATAGAAGAAAAGTCACTCCAAGGAAACTCCCATGCCTTTTCCTTTTCTTTCACTTGACATTGATGACTAGTATGTGAGGAAGCCTGGTAACTCCGTCCTGGGTGCATGGCATTAAAGGCTGGATGGAGGAAATGGAGTCACCCATGAAACCAGCATAGAGAGGTTTTTTTGATTTTTACCCTCCTCTTTCATTTTACACTCAGACTGCACAATTTCCAAGGCCCTAGAAGTCCAGCCCTCACCCCCTTCCCAGTTTTGTGGCTGTATTTTTCTCTCTGCTCCCTCCCTGAGTCCCACCAGGTTTTTCTTTTTAAATTTTACACTGTGATAAAGCAGACCAAGAAAAAGAAAGAAGGGCCTATCTTAGCTTTCCCTAGAGATCTTCACAAAAAAATTCTGTGATACTTTCTTGAGGTAAGAGATAAGAACCTCTGAGTCAACACAGTGGCAAAACTGTTGGAAAAATATAAATAAGTGATCCAATAATGTGAAAACCCCATTTCTGCTACCTTAGACTATGATAGCTTATGATTCTGGGTTTTTCTTTGCAAATAGGGGATTTCAGGTAGGTAAACACTGAAGTTGATTTGGTTACTCCACTTCTTCTTACCCGGGCTCCTGTGGTTTCAAGGCCGATTAGACCCAGTCTAGTGGCACAGTGCTCAGTAAGGGAGTAGGACTACATTAGCCCTGAAGCTGTCCCACTGCCCAAATCAAGGACTAGTGGGGGAGCTTTCAGATTCTGTCCCCAAATGCCAGGAGCAGGAAATTGCTACTGTGCTTTCAGGCATGGCCGCCCATCTTGGTGCCCACACCACCCTTCCATGCATACATTCTGCTTCATGATGGGTCTGCCAGATGGCACACAAACTCAGAAGGAGGGACTCTCTCACTGGGCAGCCAGGTACTGTGCTTGGCACACCAGCCTACATTATCTTGTGTATCTCCATAAACATGACTTTTCTAAAATAAAATAAATGCCCAGTCACCCATCTACTAAGTGGTGGCCTAGGTCTGGAACCCAACTGTAGGACTGACTCTGTGCCTGATTCTGGGAAGCTCTATGGCCCTGTGAGTTGTTATTCTAGCTACAGAGACTGAGGCAGGAGCACAGGGCATGCTGGAACAGCAGAAACTAGGGCCTGTGAAAGGCTGATGTTCTATTCAGACCAAGCAATAGGGACAGTTTTTTGGACCTTTCAGGCTACTCTTGTCTAAATGTTCCTCTCAGTTGTCTATAATGTTAATTTTAATTAAGATTTTTTTTTGGTACCAGGAATCAAACTCATGACCTTGCACATGCCAGGCAGGTGCTGTGTCACTAAACTATATCCCCAGCCCTTAATTAAGATTCTTGACAAGTAGTACTTTTCATGCTTTATGCCCTTTTCTCTTAGTATCTGGAATATTTGGTGTGTCTTTATCTATCTTGACCTGAGATTATTATTCTGGATTCTTGAGGACTCTGACAGCACTCTAATTTTGGTCTTGTTTTGAATATTTAGGGAAATTATTTGGATGTCTTAGTTCTGACACAATGCATTTAATCTTAATTATAAGTAAAATTTTACTGAGCACCTACTACATACCAGCACTGTGCCAAGCACTTTACATGCATTAATTCATTTACTCTTATCCCCCTTTCCAAAGCAGGAAACATAAGGTGGAACAGATACTATTGTGAAGGCAGAACTAGGACTGAAACCTTCATACTTGGTTGCTTACTTGTATGTGATGATGGCGCCTGGTTTAGTAGGTTGACAGAACCTGTTCAGCAACTTTTCACAGGGAAAAGTTCTGGTTTTGTAGGAGGTCCAGAAGATAGGTAACACTGGCTGCTGTTGGGAAGGCTTGGAGAGGGAAGGAAATTTCATATGCAGTTCCCCATTATACTTCATTAAGTCTATTCCTACTGAGGGTAACACAAACAGCAGTGCAGGGAGCTATCCAGTCAGTCCTGAATGAACACACACATATGCTATTAGCTTTCCATATTCTGTTCACTTGAACCCAGTGTCACCACGTGAACACTGTTGTGTGCATTTTACCCTGGGACTTGGGCTACTGTTTTCTTCACTGAGGTTGCAGGCGTAATCCAAGGTTCATTTGACAAGTTGGCCTGGCTCACGACACACAAGTTTCCCTCTGACTTTTGCTGGCATTAGAAACCTGTGATTATGGTTTTGGCTTCCCTTTATGAGTGACACCACAGCTTCAATCTCCAACCAGAGTTAAGCCACAGGAAGCTAGTTAAGCCCTGTATCATAGACTAGCATATTGACATTCTCTCAATTACCCAGCCCTCTTGATGTCATTCGAATTTCTCCCAGCACCTGCTGGTCTCAACAACACAGCAGGACTGCTTTATTAGAAGGGTCTCAATTTTCTAATTAGCTCCTTTCCCTTCAAACCTATTGGGTGAGTCTGAAATCAGATTCAAACTCAATACAGGAACATTGAAAGCTCATACTTGTACGGACAATTTAAGGTGTAATAGGACTCCAAATCAAATTTACCTCCTAGGAGTTACTGGTCTGAGCTACGCAGATGATAGAATTCTAGAGTGAGAGGGGCTGTAGCACAAGGATAGAAGTAATTTGACAAAGTGCCCAAGGCAGCCAGAGCAGAGCTGAGACCAAGCTGGTCCAATGCCTAGAGACTTCCTGTCCCCTGTGTTGCCACCACCCCATCCCACTCCATATCCACACTAATCCATAGAATAATAAAATTTCCATCACTCGGATTATTTGCAAGATCAACTGGTTAAAATGTCAAGAAAAATGGACACCAGACAGCTGAGTTCCGCAATTGTCTAAATTGATAATCTCTCCAGAACATCCAGAAACAAAGTAGAGTGTTTAGAGAGCTTCTCCTCCTTGGAACAAGCTGTGTGAATTTCTTTTTCTAAAACTTGTCTTTGCATAACCAAATGGCAGTGCTCATTGATTTCTTAAAAAAGAAACATCTGTGGCTTCCATTTTTAATGACAGACAAGGTATTGGGCTTCAAAGGAGATTCAAATAACCTGGATTGAAACCAAGGCTTTGCACATGAAATTTTGGTTTTGTTTCGTTTTTTAAACAAAAAAATTTTTGCTTTGTTTTTTAACAAATGCCAGAGACTCTAGAATTCAAACTAAGGATATACGAAAGGAACACCCAATTTTGGAGTCCTGGAATTCTTATTTTGAACCAAATACATATGCTATTGGTGAGACCTCCCTTTTTTCAGTGTTCAGTGAAACCAAGCTTGGTTTCACTCGTGGATTAATGAATTCACTTATTTATAATTACGGATTCTCTATTTTTTTGCATTAATAAATAAGTGAATAGCAAGTAATTTCCACTCAGCAGTGAGTAAGTGAAAGCTTTTAATGCATGGTGCTCTTGGGTTTGATTCTTCCTTGGCTGTTGGAGAACAGGCCAAGAGAAATGACTAATTTGCCAACTCTCTCCAAGGATTGACCGTGGCTCTGCTTCCCATGTAGGACCCTGCATGCATCAATAACATTTTTCATTGACTTAAAAGTAATCAGTTGTCTCTACATTTTTGTTAATTCAGTGACAACCTTCACTTATCAAAGTGAGAGCTGAGTTGAGTAGCTAGAGTGGTTTAACTGAAATGACTTTTGTAATCATGACCAGAAGAAAACGGTAGCATTATCAGGACTTGACACATCAGGTTAGGGGGTACTGCACAATTTGAGCCACAAATATAACTGAGTGTGTATCCCTGATAACCTTTACAACACATTAGTTGATTCTGCAGGACCCAAACCTTTCTGTGTAACCTAGTTGTAAGCTAGGTGATAACTTTGTTGTTTAAAAATTCCTTGCTGAATTTACATCTATGTTTGTGAGTTTAGAGTTTCCACTTTCAAAATGGTTAAGCGTGTAGAATGATTATAGTTTCAGAGCTGGGGAAATCAGGTTTGTAGATTTATTCAGACAACCAGACATGGAAATCAAAGGAGATGGTACTTGGTTTGATGATATCACTTGGAACTAGTTACTTTTCATATTAGTTATGAGCAAGTGTAGTAAAAACAAGATTTAACAGGGTGCTCATTTCCAGCCGAGAGAACTGAACATAAAATTTAAAACCAGTGAGTATTGGTGGGATTTGGGAAAATGTAAGGTTTGCCTCTTGGAGGGAGTGTTTTCTATCATTTTACAAAGTGTGGCTAATTATTGTTTTCAACAAGCATATTTCAAAATTAAACTTTTAAAATCAGTCTAGTAATATGCTTCTAATAATATAATTCCATACCACCTGGTGCCTAGAGAATATCAGGAGGAAAGGTAGTTTGCAAAACAGCCACCTTTGATTCAAGATGGGACCTGTGAATTTAGATCTGACAGCTGGGAAATGAACCACAAAACAAGGCTTCCCTACAATGAAGAAAATTCAGCCACACAGATGATGACAAGAAATGCTTCAAATCAGTGAAGTGAAGCTCTGGCATCTGCAGCACACCTTCACTTTTGCAGGCAGAGAGAAGTGGATTGGGAGTCATGCATCAGGGTAACTGGTAGGCTGCCTGCCTAGTCCGGAGCTGAACTTTTACTCTCCCTCACTTATGGGCTGTGTTTTCAGATGGATTACTTTGTCCTCTCCTTTAGCATCTCTGTCCTCTGCTTTAGTAGTGAGAATAACAGGGGCAACATGGAAGCATCAGTGTCAGGACTAAATTGAGAGCATTAGATACTTGGCATAATGTTTGGTAACCTATAAGCACTCAGAAAGGTACATGGGAAAAATGTACAGAAAACAAACTCGTAGTGACTTCCTGTAACTGATAATTTTTTTTAGACTTTACTGCAACTTTCAAGCCTTTAGCAATGAAAATGTACTACTTTTCTAGAGTCAGCTTTGTTAAAGGCATGGGTACAGGAAGCGTCAAAGCCCTGCAATGAATGGTACTAGAAAAGGTGCAAGTATGGGAGAGAGCTGAGGGATCCTACATTTCAACTACCTTGTTTGCCCAGAATTATCTTCTAGCAAGCTAGGCCTAGGACTCCGGTCTCCAGAGTAGGTGTGGATGGATTTAGGAGCACAAAAGCGTGTTGCTCTTACATTTAAGACTGGTATTCAGCAACAGTGTTATTGAGGGAGAGTGGAAAGGGGAAGGGGCTACAGAGAATGGAAAGAATCATGGTGACTACATGGATTTGGATTTAGGGGCTTGGAAAAACAGGCGGAAGTGGAAAAGTCAGTGAAAGAAGTAGTTCTGATGCAAAGAAGACCATGTGTTTGGTTTTGACTATTGTCAACTCTGAGAAACCTTAAAGTGGGTTTCATCTACCAGCAGCTTCTGATCTAGATGTGCAGCTGTGTGTCAGGGCAGAGATAGGAATAAAGACTTGGGAGAAGATTTTGTGGCATTAAGAGATGAAGTTGTGATGAACAAAGTTTTCAAAGTTCAGAGAAAAGACTGCAGTTGAAAATATCAAAGGGTTGAGGAATGAGCTGAGAGAGTCAGCTGAAATTAAAAAGGGAAGAAGGAAATGACATGGAAAAAGGGGAATATTTGGGTGAAAGAGCCACCATCCCCATTTCAAAGAGTCATTCTCCAGTCTGAAATGTAGAAAGGAGGTCAGGAAAATAAATTTGGGGAAAGAAATCAATAGTCTTTTGTCTTCAACTAAGATGATGTCACCAGCTATTTAAAAAAAAAAAAAGAAAGAAAGAAACCAGTTTCAGAAGTAGGGAAATGAAACAGGCTGAGTACCCTGATCAAAAACTTAGATTGGGAAATAAGGTAAGAAGGTATTTGATGATAGTTGGAAGAGATGGCCAAGCACAGTCATGGTTTATTCAAGATACAGGACTATGAATATTTGAAAGCAGAAAGAAAAGATTAAAGCTTTGGGGAGGTAGAAGATAAACCAAAATAAGAGTCCTCAGGAAGCTACAAAGCAAGTGAGGAGGCAGGACAGGAATCACAGGCATCCTGTTCAAAAGCATATCTTCTCATTGATATTTAAACATTTTTAAAAAGTATTTTGACTAAATCTGAGGCTATTTACAAGAGCTAGAAATTTCCACTTATATGCTTTCTTTTCTCATTTTTAGAAGAAACAAATAATAGCAGAAGCTTTTGCTCCCGGTGCAGAATGCACCTTGCCACACTACTTAGTGCAGCAGTCATTAAATCATTACTTGTATCGTTACTCGCTTCATGCAGGTTTTCCCAGAAGGACTCTAAACCGCACCACAGGAGGGTTCACATGGATTCTTTTAACCACTGTATCCCAGTAACTTTTACAGTGCCAAATGCACAATAGGAGCCCAGTAAATTCTTGTTAAATGGAAGAATAAAAGAATGAGTGAATGAGTGGCGTCTCCCCCGGAAAACGAGCACGCTGTATTCAGAGAAGCAACTCAGGATTTGCATTATTCTCTGAAAGTAATTCGGGTAGTTTAATCATGGTTTCATGCCGTGGTTGGCTTTGGATTTCTCCTGAATCCATGTAACTTGAACCCTCCCTCCCTATCCAACCTGTCACTGAAACCCAAAGAAAAGTCTGTCCTTTGTAGATTAGGAACAAATTTAGACAGGGAAAAAGGTTGTAGGCAAAATACTTTCTGTACTGATAACTTTTTTTTTCTATTTTCCTATCTGTGGAATTGGTATAATGATAAAGGGTGCTTTAGGATTAAAAAGCACTAAATAGCAAACTCTAATGCCTTTATTGTTAACTATGACTATTTTCTCATACTTTCTTGAAAAGTTTCATTTCCAACTTCATCAACATATGTTTGCTGGAATGCAATTAGGCTATGTTACGGTTTGTATATAGATGCCCCCCTAATCCTCATGTAGTCACGGAAGTGGCTGAATCTAGCATTTGTGATTGACTCCTTGTCTAGTGCTGGATTGGCAGTGTGAGTCCTCAACCTGCCCAGGGGTGGAGCCAACATGCAATGTAGGGTCGGAATGGGGGCGTGTTTTCCTTTTGGTGCGGTTTGCTCTTGCCGCCTGCAGACGCCATGAACGGCTCCCCTCTTTTGCTCTGGCTACTGCCTTGAAGAGTTTCCCCAGTGCCATGCCACCCTGCCTTGGAGCCAGCTGATTACGGACTGAAACCACCAAGAACTGTAAGCTAAATAAACCTTTCCTTGCTTTACTTTGGGCATCAGGTGTTTGTCCCAGCAACAAGAAAAAAGTAACCAAGACAGAATTTGGTACTGGAGGAGTGGGGTCGTTGCTGTGACTGTGCCTGCCCATGTGGATCAAGAACCTTTGGGAGTGGCTTGTGGGAAGAGTTTGGAAAGGTTCTGAGATGTCACTTGAGATAGAAGCCCTGGAACAGTTTAGGCTATTCTGTAGGGGAGATTTTGATTAGAGCTCAGTAGACCAGAAGGCTGATAAAAAGCCTGCCGGTAAAGACCAGGCTCGGGAGGTTTCTGCTGGAAAGAAGGACTGCATTGGTTGTTGGACTCCACATGATGTGTGTTATGGCTTGGCAGAAAGTTTGTCTGCATTCTGCTCGTGTCCAGAGACTGCCTGAGACTGAGATTAAGGGCAGTGGCCTGATTAATCTGGCAAAGGAAATTTCAAGGCAGTCAAATGTTGAGGCAGTGGCATGGCTATTGTTGGGGGCTTTTAGCAAGATTTATGTTGGAAATCAAGAGCAAAGAGCCCAGCTTGGTGATTTAAAATGTTGTGAGTTTGGTTGGAAAGCTGTGGACTATAAAGATAGAGCTGAAACCTCCATTGCTGAAAAGATGGCCTGGAGACATCCCGGGAAGCAACAGGTCTCCACCCTTTGTAGCCTCAAAGATACAAAAGTAAAAGACTTTGTCTGAGGTAGAAAGCCACAGAGGCCACAGGAGGTTCCAGAATGGCGGTGGAGGCCACACGAGGTTCCAAAATGGCAACAGAGAGAATCTGTTCCTTGCAATCAGGTTCCGAGTGCCCAGAAATCCAGGCACTAGACCCCTATGGCCAAGAAAGAGGAAAGCCTGGCTACTGCTCCAGCCGGCAGCAGACCTTGGCAGCATCCACGTGGCACTGGTTTTAGGTGCATGGAGAATGCACATGTTCTGAGGTTGAAGAGGCTTCCACCCCAATTTCAGAGGGCCTGAAAGGCCAGGCATTGCGCCCCTGAGAAGGCAGTGTGTAATTCTGTGAATGTGAAGTCAGAGTGGAGACCTCAGAACTTTGGAAAAGCCAGGAGTGTGGATCATCTAAGGAAAGCTACAAAGATTGAACAGAGTGGGCCAAAGAGAGAAGCTGTGGGAGTTAAAGCCCCTACAAGTGCTGTGGGGGTGGAGCCGCAAAAGCCATTTGGAGCTCACAATTTGCCAGATTGCTTCAGATGCTGGACATATAGCTACGGAACTTAACATTTGCCCTGCTGAATTTTGGACTTATTTTGGTTCCAATGCTTTGTATTCCCCTGTTTGTAACTCTTGGAATGGTAATGGCTATCTTGTGCCATTATATGTTGGAAGTGTTTAACTTTGTTTTCATTTATACAGGGGCTTGCAGCTAAGAGTGCCTTAGATCTCAGAGGAGACTTGGGACTTGGAGTTTTCAGCAATGCTGAAACTGTCAGGACTCTGGCAACTTTGGAGATGGACTAAATGTCTTTTGTATAAGGGATGTACATGAGTCTTTGGGGGTTTGTATATAGATGGCCCCCCCAATCTCATGTAGTCACGGAAGTGGCTGAATCTGGCTTTTGTGGTTGACTCCTTGTCTAGTGCTGGAATTGGCGGTGTGAGTTTTGCACGTGCCCAGGGGTGGAGCTGACATACAATGTAAGGTCAGAATGGGGGCGTGTTTTTCCTTCTTTGGTGTGGTTTGCTCTTGCCGCTTGCAGCCACCATGAACAGCTGCCCCCTTTTGCTCTGGCTGCTGCCTTTAAGTGTTGCCCCAGTGCCATGCCACCCTGCCTTGGAGAAAGCTGATTATGGACTGAAATCCCCAGAAACTGTAAGCTAAATAAACCTTTCCTTGCTTTACTTTGGGCGTCAGGTATTTTGTCCCAGCAACGAGAAAAAAGTAACTAAAACAGGCTACTAAGTAGGCTTACATATTTTGTAATTTTTCCATCTAAAACCTTATCACTCACCTAAAACTGATGAGGTAGAATATCTGGGATTCAACTGACAAAGTACACAGAGTGGACACTAAATATTTGCTGATTGATTTAACAAACACTGCTTTAAAATTAAAAGTGACCTGTCATCTGTTCATTTTACCTTCATAGCAACTTTGCAAGATGGATGTTTTCCCTCTTTTAGAGGAGAAATTTCAGGCTCAGGAAGACAAAGCTACCTACTTTCCCAGTGTCACCCAGCACCTCAACCCAAAACCAAGCTTCCTGATACCCTGAGCCTCATCATTTCTTTTATTGGCACCTAATTTTAACTCTGATTTCTTTCTGTCTCCTTCTTCTTCCCCAATTAGGAAATGAGCAGAAGCCCATCACCGAATGGTTTCTCATCACGCTTACAGCAATCATCTGCTTCATCTTGTTAATTTCCCTATTCTTCTGCAGAACGTAGGTATTCTTTATGTTCGGTTCGACTATTGAACTTGGAGTCTTACTGTGCATCTATCAGACAGATAGTTCTTGCTATCATGTGAAATTTACAGCATTTTTGCTCCTGCATAGCTTTTCTGAGATGAATACAGAACAAATCAAAAGTGAAAAACATCAGAAGGAAGGTAATATACAGAAACTGGACAGAGCATAGTGTGGCTGTCAGTCACTACACACACTTTCTCAAATTTTCTAACACAATTTCTGTGAAGGTTTTTACCTTTGTGTTCTTGATTCCTGCAGCCTCCCATTTGCAACCTGCTTGTCTTTGTTAAGTCACCAGTGTGAGCCTCTTTCTTACACTTCATATGAAGGAAAACAACACAATGGAGGCTGAATTCACCACAATGCCTCCGCAGCATGATCCTCAGTCATCCGAGGCCAACTCTTACCTGGCCCTTCAGTCAGCGAGCCTCTGAGTGCCTGATTGTGAAGTGGGAGATTAGGGCTGGGGTAAAGCTGGTCAAGCAAGTGGGCTTCATCTGTCAAAGTCATGAGACCTGTGGCACATGCAGAGAGCACAGAACCAAGATGACTCTGCAGCTGCTGAATGCTATACTCAGAACCAATCAAAAAAGTGCTATCTTTAATTCTTCATTTACATCTAGAGCGAAACCAAATGAGTCTTCCATAGGACAATTCAAATCTGGCAAGAGTTGGATAGGACAACAGTCCCAAATAAATGCCTTATGTGCATGAGGGAGGAGGCTATCTAGGAATTCAAGACACAAAAGACTCCCCTCCTCTATTCTCATAGCTGCTGGGAGCCTTTACACCAGCCTGCTCTCATCCTGCAGAGCATACTTCTTTTCTACTTTCAAAATATGTACTTCTCTTTACCCTTTCTATGTGTCTTATCCAACTCTTTGTTCAGGACACCAAGAATCTGGAAAGAATTTCTTTGGGACCTAAAAGTCAATAACAAACAGAGCCTAGAAATATCATGTAAATATGGCATCCTCTCTGGAGGGGCTGGCAAATGGTCCCATAAGCATTTTCCACTCACTTTAGCATGCTGTAAGCCAAAGTTCACTTTAGGAACAAGTTTAAGAATATATTCTGTCTTGGCCTTTTCAGAATGTAGAAAATATTGAACAAATTTGCTATTATAAATGTTATATTTAGACAGCATCTATTATCAATCAATTGAGGAATCACAGTTCAAAGGAACCAAGGGAAAGAAAAAATCTGTACGACTTAGAGTAACTGGGTAAGGAACGCTACAACCATGATTGTAGAAAATGGTGAGGCACTGGATCCTGGATATTGACAATTTATTTGCAGAAACTGGGCTCAGCAGTACGCACAGATGTAGAACAGTAACTATTTCATTGTTTGTGGATGACTGAGAAGCCACATCACAACCTACTGGCACCCACAGGCCTTCAACTACTATTATGATGTAAATATTTGGAAATCTTGACTGACAAAGATTTTGAATTTATGAAATGAGTAGTCCTAGAATTAAGGTCAATTTAGAGTACCTATTCACCCAGTTCCTTCCTTTACTCGGTTTTCAGATATCACTTATGGACCAAGTTGTTTCCACCAGTTCCAGCACCAAAAAGTACCATCAAAGATCTCATTATGACCACTAACTATGAGGTAACATTGCAAGTTCTTACGACATGTCCCAAGGTCCCTGGGAACTGTCACTGATTCTTGGTTTTCTCTCTTTAAAGAGGGGTTTTTTCAGGATGTCAGGAGCCTATTACTTCACTTAAGTAGTCAAATTTTAATTTTCATTTCCTATCAGCCATATTTTTGTCTTTTTTCTTTCTTTCTTTTTTTTTTTTTTCGCTTTTGCTTTTTTGAGACGGGGCCTTCATAATTTAGGCTGCCTCAAACTCTCAGCAATCCTCCTGCCTCAGCCTCCCAAATGCTGGGAATACAGGCATGTGCCATCAGGCCTAGTTCTACAGCCATTTTTAAAATGAACTTGGACAATGCCAACCCTAGGAACTTCAACTTCCTTTTTTGGTATACAGTAAGAGGCACAGATGAAATTGTCCAGCATTCCACTGAACTCTAATGCTTTAAGATTCCACATTCGTGCAAGTCAAAAAAGAATTTTCAAGGCAACTTTATTGTGTGAATAAAGAAATGAACACTATTAGGAAAAATATAGAGAAAGTGTTAAGGTTTACATCTATATGCCCCTTCCACTATCCTGAAGCCGCATGCAATCATAGCTGAGGCTGTGGGGAGGTGATACGATTATGCGACCGACAACTGGTAGCTTTAGGAGATGGGTCTGGTCTAAAGAGGGACCATGGTCTGCACAGGTTGATCCTCCTCCCTTCTCCTCCTCTGATCTCGTTCTGCTCCTTGGATGTCATACTATGAGCAGCTCTTCCTGGCCACACCCCCTGCCATACTGTCTTGGCTTTGGAGCCAGCCAACTATGAGCTGAAGCCTCTACAAACTGTGAGCCAAAATAAACCGCTCCTCCTTTCATTTGAAGATTTCAGGTATTTTACCCCCAGCAACCAGGGAAGTAACTAAGACAGAAAGAAGACACTTTCTCTGAGTATGAATTTTCATAGTCCTACTCACTTTTCAGAGCACATAAATTTAACTGGTCACTCACTTGTGGCTCTCCAACCTTCCCAGTGTCACTTACTAAAAACATTATCCTTTCTGCCAGGGAGCTGTCCTGACATCTTTGTCAGAAAACAGTTGTCTATGTGTATGTGTGGGTCTATTTCTACACTGTCACTTTATTCTCTTTGGTCTATAAGTTTATTTTTATGTCAAAACAATACAACTGTGATGACTGTAGCTTTATTATAAACTTCAAGACCAGGTAAGGTAAGACCTCCAAAAATCATTTTTTTCCCCCAAAGTTGTTTTGGTTATTCTATTTCTTTCCATTGTCATAAAAATTTTAGAGCCAGCTTATCATTTTTTTACAAAACAGCTGGAATTGTGAGTTGTATTTCATTGAATTATAAATTAACATGAGGCAAAGCAACACTGAGTTTGAGTTTTCCAACCTATAAAAATGGCATATATTTTTAATTTAGGTTTTCTCTTATTTCTGTCAGCAGTGTTGGTGATTTTCAGTGAATAGTTATTGTACTTTATTGAATTTATTCTTAAGTTGAATAGTTATCTTACAGGTCAACCAACTTTTTCTCTAAAAATTCAGATAACAAGTACTTGAGGATCAAATAGTTTACTTTAGCTTTTTCCTCTGTCATTGCAGTGTCAAAAGCATTCACTGAAAATGTGCTAAGAAATTAGCATGGCCAATAAAACTTTATTTACAAAAACAGAAAACAAGCCAGATCTGGCTAGAGTTTGTTGATCCCCCATTTAGATCAAGCAATTTTCTTAACAAATTTAGATGTTTCTCTAATAAAGTAACACAAATTGCTGGACAATAGGGCCACAGGTCATAGGAAAAAGGGAAGGGTTGATGAAAAACTCACCAAAATGGAGAAATTTCAATAACCTGTGACCTTTCTTTAGAGTTTTGCAGTTTTGCTGTTTGTAATCATTTTCAGAAAAGTTACTAAGCTGTTAAAGCAGAGAACTGAGGCTGAGAAAAGTCACTCTTCCCCTGGCTGGATCCTTCAGTTTTCATTTATCAGGGGAATGCCCATCTGCTTTGTTTACCCACAGGTCTTTGGGAGGGAGGGTGTTCCCATGTGAAACTTTGGGGGCGGGTGGGGGCTCATCAGAATGTGTGCTGCCATCTTTCTTTCTACCGAAGACAGAACACATTGGATTTACAGAGCAAGTTATTATCATTTGTCCTGGCCTGTTGATGGAACATCTTAAGGCTATTATCTGATTTCCTCACAGAGCCCTAAAAGATTTCCCTTCATATTCTGGGGTTGGAGAAAGAAACTGGCTTGAGAGATTATCATATAAGCTTGAGGTTTGTTGCTAATTAAAATCAACTAGTGTGCAAAATTACAACCCAGGGTAGACAGGCTGGTTTAGCAAAGGATTAATATCAAAGCTTAGTATGGGCTGCTTTCTCAGGACCACTTGTTCTCATATAAAGTTTCAAATAAAAACAAAGTGGGGCAGAGACAGACAGAGAGACAGACAGGCAGACACACATATACGCACACAGAGAGAGACAGAGAGAGAGAGAGGAATTAAGACCAACTATAAACAATTCAAAGAGATGAGATGTTTGCTGAAACATATCTAATGGAAGACATTTTCTTTTGCAGAAAGCTGGTTCCAGAGAAACAGAAATTGAAGCCATAAGTTATGTTGAAGAGCCTGTATTTGAAATCTTAGAAAATTCTGTGTTTTGATTGTCACTGTGGTACTCTCAAATGAACTCACATATGTATCAGTGATAAGAATGGGAACTATGGTTTCCTGGCTAAGAGGTGCTCACAATTTATGGAACTCTGCAAGCGACTACATCTAGACATACGTCACGTTTCTTGTAAACATGTGAATACTTCATCAAAAATCTCCTTGTTCACATTCAGGTGACTGATTAAATATTTGCCCATGGCACTATCTCTCATGCTGTATAAGACAGCACCTCTTCACACTTACCAATCTTACACATCTTACCTCAAACATTTTGGTACAAGAGACAATTTGTAAGGCTGATATCAAATGTGCTTACTTCTGGCAATGCCAATTTGGCTGTTTACACTGCCACTGCACATCACCTTGCATGTATTTCTTGCACTTAGCAGAAATCAAGGCCTTTAATATCATGGAGAAGATGACAGGTTGTCTTGAGAATGCAACTGGAAATAACTAGGAGACCTGTGTCTGACCACGAGACTGCCATGACCTGGATCTCTTTGTGATGATATGGTAAAGTTGAGTATAGATTGCTATATAAGAGAACTGACCTTGAGACAGGGTCATTGTGAGTGACCTACCCTTAAGTGCCTCATCATGGCAAATCAGAGAATTTGAATGCTTATTTAATGTTAAATACCATCATCTGTGGCTGATGGAAGCTGAGGTCACAATATTGGTTCCCACTGGCACAGGTTGGAAAGTCTCCTTTTAGAACCTTCCCAACCACAGGATCTAAAACAAATACTTCTTCTCCAAGACATCCTTTGCAATAAGGATTCAGCCCCGTCTCTTTCTTTGTCTCTTGGAGTTTGCTGTTTGTAGCATAGAGGCCATGTGGGGGAAACTGGAGGGTGAAGTTCATGTTTGCCAACAGCTTGGCCCCTTGAGCCTCATTGAAATGCTTCAGGCCTCAAGTTATTTATGCAGGCGGGGGGAAGAATTCGCGTGGGCAAAGAACATCCTGATTAAAAATCCAAACATTTTCATGGTGAGACTTGTATGTGTCAGGACCATCTGTTGGTGGAATTAATAAACCCTAGGTGCTAAAGAAAAAGTAGATATTTGGAAGCAAAAACAGTTAACTGAAAACAATCTTTGATGGCACGAGTAAAGGTGAAAAATCTAATTAGACTAGGACTTAATGTTAGCCTAAGGATCTTTGCGACAATGACTATGTAGCTATTTCTGCTTCCATATCTCATAAACTGAATTCCAGAGTACAAACTTATGGAAAACCATTTTTCTTTAGAATTTGATGTCAAATTAAAAGACAATCTTGTCTTTTCTCAGTAACCCTCTGTTTTAGGAAATAGATGTGTCTGTAAATGTGGCTCAGGAGAAGATATGACATAGTGTTCTTTCCCCCCGCACCGGGGATTGAACTCATGACCTTGCACTTGCCAGGCAGGCACTTAGGTCACTGAGCTAGACCCCCGGCCCTTCAGGAGAAGATATGTTTAGCAGAAATGACAGTGAATGGTCTAAATCTGTAAATTTATGAGAGGTCTATTCCTTATTTTATACCCTACATTTTTCTTTTCTCTGTCCCCACTATTCATGTCATGCTCGCTCTGCTAGAATTACTGCCAAAAGCCTCTGAGCTGACATCTAGGCTTCTCGTATTTTCTCTCTTAAAGGCATATCAGCCTGAATTACCCTGTTAGAACACTCATGGACTGCCTCATCACCTTCAAATTAAAACTCTCAAGAAAAAAATTCACTATGACTTGGCTTCTCAGTAGCTCTCCAGCTACAATCCCCCCAAACACCACCTAGCAATATAGTGTTTCCCTGCGGGCACCATACTGGCTCCTCCCCCTGTGATTCTACTTTAGTCTTCAATGGAAAAGGGCCTTTTTGACCTTTTTCACCTTGTCAACACTTTGTTCTAAATAAGGGCTCTTTGCCACCAAAAAAGTCTTCTCTCAATTTCCACTTTGAACTAAGCAACCTTCTCTGTTCCCTGGATACCTTCTTTTTTTCTTTTCTCTCTCTCTCTTTTTTTTTTTTTTGTGGTCTTTCCTTTTGAGTGGGAGTCTTACTATGTAGTCCAGGCTGGCCTTGAACTCACTGTCTTGAACTATGTAGCCCAGGCTGGCCTTGAATTTATGGCAATCCTCCTGCCTCGGCCTCCTGAGTGTTGGGATTACAGGCATGCACCACCACGCCCGGCTCACCTTCTTTTTAATTCTATTACAATATTTCCCAAAACTTTTTCATCTCATTCAAAGTAAAAATTCTGAAATCAGGAATTGTCTTATTTACCTTTCTGTCTGCAAACATTGAGTAAGAACTCAGTTGCAGGTTGAATTTAGCTGGGACGAAGGAAAGGAAAGTTTCTTAAATGAACACCCAATTACAAAACAATATTCGGCTTATATATTACAGAACTCTAATGGCAGACTCACTAAAGCTCTATGGTTATAGCAGCGATTAAACCATCACTGGCCCTTCAAATAATGAAAAGTAACTTGTACACTCACAACAGTCTCCATTCTGTAGTTCCCTTCAGAGACACCTGTCCTGACCTGGGCAGCCCCAGATCACGCACGTGCCACGGCTAGTGCGCCTGCTCACGGATTGGCGCCTGAAAGCGTACAGCGCCCAGCCCTAGGCTCTGCTCAGCTGCGCAAACCTTCAGCATTCAGTTGCACGTGGTCAATGGTAACACAAAATAGTCCACGTGTGTTGTTTTAAAATTATCATGGGTTTTTTTCCTCAACATATGTGTTAGGAGGTTCAATTCACTTATTAAAATTAAAAGATGTGTTCCTATCATGTGATAAAACGAAAAAGCGTATAAACCCCGGGGAAGTTGAATAAAGAAATCAACAATAAAGTACTGGTGTATAGTTCAAAGGCTAGCAAATATTCTTGGCTTTGTGAAATATGTCATCTCTGTTGCAGCCACTCTTTTCTATCATAGCACAAAACTTTAAGAAAAAAATCCTCTATGACTTGGCTTCTCACTAGCTCTCTAGCCACGATCTCCCCATAGTTGTGTTCTCATTAAAAAAAAAAAGACAACAAGCTGGATTTGGCATGTGGCCCAATAATTTTATCTGAATATAGCTTAATGGATTCAAACAGTCACACTTGAATGTGTATTTATTTGTTTAAAGCAGGGCAACCATTTGGAGAATAAAACCAAACGAAAATCATTCCGTGTGGCGGGGAGACAGTGGTGAAAACATTTGTATTTGCCTGAACTTCACCTTGTTATAAGATGATTTTGCAGTAAGCATGAGCCCAGCATTTTTGTTCATACTTTTTTCTGGCTACTCATTTCACACCATGTTTCAAATATGTGTATGTTTCTGTCTTTCCTCATTGAAGCTTGAGGAGGGAAACCTTGATCTTATTTACCCCAATTTCTCCAGGGTCCAGCACAGTATTTGACACACAATATTGGCACTCAGTTCTTATTTGTTAACCACAGGAGGAACAGTTGGACCAATTCAAATTGCTAGCTGTTTGGTCTCAGTTTGTTCTAGAGACTGATATATGGTGCATCAACTACGTAATTTTCCAAATAACTATACTAGGGCTTATGTTCTATGTAATAAGCCCATTTTGATAATCCTTCAAAAAATTTCTGGAATTTTCTCTACTCCTTTTTTTTTACTTCCTTGCTACATAATCTGGTCCTTTACTTCTCATGGAAGGATTCCATGGTCTTAATACTCTGCTGTCACCTCTAAGAGGAACCTCTCACAGCCCTGGCTCTTGGAATTCAGACCACAAACACCTACTCCAGCCTAGAAAAGGGGAAAGAAGAGTTTGGCAAATGAAACAAAACTAAACTCAAAACAGCAAAGTTCTGCCCGACTCTCAAGAGTCCTTGATTTTGAGAGACCCTGGAATTTTGAATTAGGAATTTAATAACTTCCAGCCAGGCACTGTTGTGCACACCTGTGATTCCTGCGCTTTGGGAGGCTGAGGCAGGTGAAGCCCAAATCTGGCAACTTAGCATGACTTTGTCTCAAAAATAAATAAATAAGTAAAGGCTAAGTATTTTGCTTGGTGCAAAAAGCCCTAGGTTCAAGTCCCATCTCTCTCTCTCTCTCTCTCTCTCTCTCTCTCTCTCACACACACACACACACACACACACACACACAAAGCAAGAAATTAATGTTTTCAGTTGGGGTGCATCTTCCTGTGTAGGACTGTGACATTTGTTTTAGCTCTCTTTTTAATTTTTTAAATTTTTATTAGTACGTGTCTGCAGTACACAATGATTACATTCACCGTAGGCAATTGGTAAATATATATAACACATCTTAATTCTTTTTGTTCATTCCCTTCCCCTCTTTGCTCCTCTCGCCCATCTGTCTAGCTCTTCGTCACTTTTCCCTTTGCAAAAGATCTGTTTCTTTGTTTTCTATGATCTTTTACTTTGCTCTTTAATTTATTTGCATTTTGAGTTTCTTATATAAGACAAATCATGTGATATTTAGGTTTATGTGTCTGATTTATTTCATTTAACTGCACCTTGAGTCTATGTTAAGATTGTAACATTTAACAAATAAAAATAAAGGAGGACTGAATTTGAACTCAAACTAAATACTGTGTGGGACATACACATACTAAAAAAGTATACTTTTTAAAAAAAATCCAAAGTCTACATTTTATTTATTTATTTATTTATTTATTTATTTTTACTTTTCTGAGAGTCTTGCCATGTAGTTTAAGCTGATCTTGAACTCACTATGTAGCCCAGGATATCCTGGAACTTGTGGCAATCCCCCTGCCTCAGCTCCCCAGGTGCTGGGATTACAGGCATGCACCATCACACCTAGCTGAAATCTATATTTAAGTAGGCCTTTCATATTTTATATAGCAACCCTGATCCTATAGGATAGCAGGAGTTAGAAAAAAACAACTCTAAAAAAAAACAAACCAAACCAAACCAAAACAAACAAACAAACAAAAAAACAGCTCTAAGTTACCTGAAGTCAACACATAAAACAAGTAAAAATACAATTCAAAGTCAATAAAAGACAAGTAGCCTGGTTAGAGCACATTGGATCAGAAAAATCACACCAATCTGTGTGAGCTCTCTTTGTAACTGGGAGCTTGACTGAGTTCCCCTCAACATTAGAGGCTCACTACTGCCTTCCTTCTTGTTGCAATATGGTAACTAGTCTCTCCATCCATCCATTCATCCATCCACCTGCTTACTCAAATTCATCATTTATGATGTATCATCTATTAGTAGATCTTGAAATCTCATGTTTGGAGGGGGCCCTGAAGCCAAGCCACCAGCACCTGAATTCCAGGCCTCTGCTTAGCAAGCTCTGTGACCTGGGGCACAGCTCTGAACATTTCAGTCTCAGTTCTCCATAAGTAAAATAGAAATAATAAACAGAACCTATGTCACCAGGTTGATTTGTACCAAGACTGTTACAGACTCTAAATATTGTTGACTATTACTATTGTTGCCTGTCTTCATATGGTCATGACCTACCCTTACTGGTCTCTTGGCTTCCCTAACCATATCTGACTACCACCTTATTCCATCCTGACTACAGTACTGCCTGGTACAGAGAGACCAGCTGATATTCTTTTTCTGAATAACCCAAGCCATTTCAGGGCCATTCTCCTGTCCAACTCTTCTGAATTGCTGTGCCCTGAACCTGGTCTTGTTTATACCTTCTTCATCCCCACATCCTCACCTTAGACTTGTCACCCACCTTACCATTTCCCACTTGCTAGTCAGTGTCCTGCACTGTCCTGTAGTTGAACCTGGGGTCTAGTTTCCTGCTGTATTCCATCCTTTCTCTTAATAAAAACTCATTGTCTAGGTTTTGAAAGGTTCTGAATCAGGAGTTTCAAATTCTAGTCCTGATTTCCCAATTGTTACACTGAACTTCTGAGATTGCCTCTTTGTCTTCATTTCATAAAAGAAAAAGGAAAGAACCTGCATCTCTTTCTTTTAAGTCTGAAGAACACTTTGAAAACTATTAAAAAAAAACAAAGATGTCACTATTTGTTCATTAGAATACTAAGACAAATTTTCTGGCACGATTTATACTATCCCTATCAGTTGGTAAGAATATGTAGGGAAACCCCAGTTCACACAGATTGGGGATATCCCACTTAATTGCACCTATATTTAAGTACTCCAGATTCAGTTTCCAAACTTTCAGATATCTCATGTGATTGACTTCTACAAAAAGTCTTCACTCTGTGTGATACATATCATTAGAGCTTTGCAACTCTACAACTGACCATAACTACTGAGGATAAAGGACAGTGGTCAATTTTGTTTGATCTGTGAACTCTGTTGAGTAATGTAGCTTGCACTCTAGTTGCAGAATTGTGATGTTTAATCTGCATGACCCATTTAGCACAGGGGCCAAAGGAGCTTCCTTCCAGAAGGGGCACAGAATAATTACACTCTGGCAGAGGGTTTGGGAAATCATATGAAATAGCACCAGATAGACTTCTTCCTTGAATCACACGAACAAATGTGATTTAAATGCCAGATAGGAAGGGAAGAGTCATGGGAGCAGATAGTGATCAAATGTGCTAAAAGAGAAATGAAAGGCCAATACCAGATGGGGAACTGAGGAGAGCTTTTTGAGAATTTGGCACCTGAATGAGGACCCTATGTCTCCTTCTTTTATTAAAATTAATGTTCTTACTGGCAAATTTTAAAAAAATTATTAAATAATTAGCATTTATATTAAGAAATGAAATTTAAATAAAAAGCCATAATGGATAAAGCCATTGAGTTCAACTCTCTTTGGTGACAGGAAGCGTCTGAATTCTGTATCTATGGCTTATATTATACCCCTAGTTGAAGAAAAAAATGACTGATTTTTGAAACAATCACCAGTTATTGGAGAGCCATATATTTTGAACTTTGCAAACTTCATACATTTAATAAATGGAAATTGTGACAATTCATCCAGGGTATCAGCATCTAGAACCCATGTTTTTAGCCACTGATTTACACCGCCTCTGTAATGTCCTAATGCCAGGCATGTTGTGGTATAACTGTGGATATGTCCACAGATTGACTATAAACCCTTGAGATTAAAAGCTTACCATCCAAGTCACTATGGCCACATTGCTATTTTTAGCCAGAATATCATATAAATTCTAACAACAGGAAAATACAGTCAGTTCTTACCTGTGCTAATGGGGGAGAACAGTAGCACTGATAATCTAATACAGTACCCAAATCACCTGTTGGATGATTAAATTGCATTAAATTACAAGACATTTTGGTAGGTAATTATGTGTCACACATGCTTTTAATAATCCAACATTCTATGAGCATATTTACATAAGGCAAAGGTGGTAGAGAGAATGGGAAAAGGTTAATCTGGATTTAAATTGCCCCCTGGATGGGAATGACCAGGATTTTAATGGTAGGAATAACTGGTTGTACTTTTTTTTTTTCCCCAGCTACACTGTCTTAAGATAAAAATTCATGGCAACCCTTACTTTATAGACTGGAAGAACCCAGAGCTTACTGGGGTTTATCATTGTCTTCTGCCAAATGGAAAGGTGCTGCTTTGTATACAGGGTGTGTGGGTTCTATAAAAGCTAGGTACACTGAAAGAATCCAATTATTTGCTAGAATAGAATTACCTTTTATACAGTTAAATAACACATGTATTGCACACAAAAGAGAAGGTAAGGGTAAGCACTTGAAAGGTTAAAAGAGCAAAACATTCTCCTAATGTTCTTCCGTCAGGGAAAAAGCTCAAGCAGCAACACATTCCACCTGAGTGTACTACTCCAGCATACGGGGTGGCATGTCCCTGTGACCGGCTACGCATAGAATGTCTGTTCTTTGGAGCCATCCAGCATCTATTCTCCACCTTTGAGAAACATTATTTCAATCTTCCTTTAACAAACTGTCCCCTCCATGTGAGTGTGGGCTTCGTGTGATCAAGGTGCCCTGCTTGTGCAACCCAAATTGATCAGACACTTCTCAAAGAATCTAGATATCAAGAGGGTGGCACGAATATCAGAAACAAAACTGATTCATTCCCACAACTGCACACAGACAATACTCTCCAAAGTTCCAGCAGCCTGGACTGTCTCTTCTTTTCACCAAGGCTTAGTCCTTTAGTGTTCCTTGGGCTTGAGTGATGTAACCTGTGTCCTGCTAATTCCCTTATGTTTGCTCAAATTAGCATTTGTTTCTGTGGCTTCCAACCAGTGGATCCTACAGTGAACTTACAAAAACCAAAAATACAAGACAAATTTGGGTCAAGGGGCCTATACTGTACTTTCTAAAAAATCTTCAGCTGTCAGACTCAGCTAGAACAAGGACTCATTATCAGATGATGAAGCTGAGAGGTGAAGATAAGGCTTTTTTCAAGGCATACAGTAAGGAGCCGGGTCTTCTAATATTTCCCAACATATCAATGAAGACATGACACACTCTTTCCTGGTTGGTTTGCTGTAGCACACAGGCAGGCAACTGATTGATGCAAAATGCTACTTCAGAGACCCCTTCAGTCAATTAATCAATGAGTATTTATTGCAAGGCACTGTGCTAGGCACTACGGAGAGTACATGGAAGATAAGACCAATGTTCCTGCCCTCGAGGAGCTTACAATCTAGTTGGGGAGACAAGGCATACATACAAGGAAAAGTACAACAATACAGGAGTTAAGTTAAAATGCAAGATAACAGTACAAAAGATTTCCAAAAGCAGTACCTGATTAATTACTAAGTGGAGAGTTGCAGCGAATTCAGAGAAAGGGCATCACAAAAGACTGATGTATGGAAAGACTTTACAGATGAGCTGGGATTGGGGTGACCCTGGGACAGCTGACGTTGGGTGTGGGAGATGGTTGGGAGGCATTTCAGGAAGGGGCAGCCGTGAGACCGAAAGGCACAGAGGTGAAACCAAAAGCAAGCAGTGTTGAGGGACTAGAGAGGGCTCATTGTGACTGGATGCAGAGTTAAATTGTTTTCGATTTAAGAAGGGCCTTCTGTGCTCAAGCTTAGGTTTTATCATTTTGGCAAGGGGAAGAGGTAGGGAAACTGGTAGATATATTTAAGTAAAATATACAAAAGCCTTAGCTAATCAAGAGAAAATATTCAAGTCTGATCTTTAGGACATTTATTCGTGGATTTTGATTCTCTACTTTCAAGGAGGCTTTGAAATGGTGTTTAGGGTTGTCACTTCCAAAGGGACAGCTTTGGGTCATGGCCAGAGACTTTTTTCAGTCCCGCTATGATCCCAAATAGTAACTAGCACAAGAGTGAGCTAACATATTCCCTGACAGGCAGGCAGTAAAAATGCTCCCAGAAGACAAATATCTTTATAAATGACAGAATATTTATTAACAATACCTTTTAAAAAAGATTACATATGCTAGATCACTGGTAAATATCATTTACACTGGGATTGGGAACTACCTGGGATATCATTTTTTTCACTCATTTTCTTGTTTTGTTGATTTTTTTTGTGTGCGATTGAAAATTTTATTTTAACATAGAAATAACCATATCAAACTAAACAAGGAACACAGCTTGAAATACTGACAATATACTTTTTTGTTGCGGTTATCATCCTAATTTTTACACAAGTGGAATCCTGATTATGACTTCATTGGATAAATATAATCAGAAGTTTGAAAAGTTAACTTATATTATTTGTAAGCAAAAATGACAAATTACAGGCAAATTTGAGCTCTTTAAGAAAGAATATCATGTTTACATGTGAAATTTTTTTATAGAAAATTTCATTGCCTTTTATATTACTGTTCCACCAGCGTCAGCTTACAAAACCTCCCCCATCATAACAAACAGTTCTTTTCATAAGAATATGGTTTTGTTGATATTGTCATTTTCCAATGCATAATTTTAAGACTTAGAAGGTAAAGCTTATAAAGCAACTAGTCTAGCTATTGCAAAACAAGAGAATTGTCAAGATACCATACAATTTTACTAAAGATCTTTTATAGAATCATATGAAAAATTCTTTGCAGCAACTATTTGTTGAAGTAGGAGAAATCTTCCAAACTCTGTAAGTGATTGTGATTCAAAAGAAGGGTTCTATTAGTACAGATACACATATTATATATAAGAAGTTTTGTAAAGAAATTGTGAGTCCATTGACAGAGAATTACGTTTTTTTTAAAATTTACATTCAAAACAGGTACATTTAAAGATAATAAAATTATCTTTTATCCTTTGAAAGACTTGGCTGACTATAGCAAATTTTAGTCTATGTTACTACAGGATATATAACTTCAAATTTAATGTCTAAGATAATGCTACTACAAAGACAAGGCTAACTTAGTTGAGTGAAAAGAAAGTCTTACCACACAATGCTAAATTCAGGGATGGAAATATTGCACAAGTGCCTCTTGGGCAGTAAGTTTAGCTTTTTTGAGATTTGCAGCTATTTCCGAAACCATCTCAAGTTGTGTTGAATAACAAAATTCACAACAGGGTGGGAAAACGTATTGTACATGTCAAAAGGACTTCATTCAACATAGCAACCATTCAAAGAGTAATTTATATACAGCAGCCTTGAGTTATAGACCAAGTCTCCAGCTGTTCTGCCACTAGATCCTTGTAAAACTGTACAAGTAATTAGCAATTTATTTACCAAGATGAATTTCAAACTCTGTCTTTAAAGGAAATATTCTCAAATCATAATTGTATGGTTATGTTGCCCATAGCATTTCATAGCAGAGGAAAAAATTAATATCTACATTATATGTTAACTTTAAAAAATTCTATAAAACACTAAATATATAATAAAAAATATGCATATAAGGACTTATGTAAACTGCTTTGGTAACATCATATTACAGATGTCTTCAGTGCATTGCAGAGTTTCCAAAGAAACTTCAGACAAAGCTAGATTTGCTTTGAGGAAGTACTGTATAATGCCATTCCTAAAGAAGCAAAAAACATTTTTTCCAGTAATAAGATGTACTTGAACAACAATATTACTTAGTACTGGGTGTCTTCAAAACAACTAGCTAAATGTTGCTTATATTATAAACAGCAAGTCCTTTAGATAACTTTTGTCATAAACTAGACCTGGCTGTAAGGGAAATCATTATCGTGCTGATGGCTGACAATGTACATGCATTCGATGAGGAAGCTCCGGATCCTCTCGCATAGGAATCTGAAAAGACAAAACAAGTTCACTCAGAATGGCCTCATTTTAGCTAGAAAGGGAGATGAAGTCAACGAGTTTTCTGAAACAGCAGAACAGACTGGGTTCTGCTGAAAATGACTAGTTCTTAACATCTCCTTAATAGCACTTCTGAGACTACTTAACTATGAAGCTGGGAACAGGTTAGAGGACAGCTCTATTTCTCTGTTTAAGTTTTTATCTTTTTATTTTATTGGCACATTTTAGCTATACATAGTGGTAGCACGCATTATAGAGAGTTTACACCTGTACATGATTTCTCTTGCTTCTTTTTTTTTCCGTTTCTCTCTCCTCCCTTCAGTCCCTCTTCCCCTCTTTGTTTCCATTTTTTCTTTCTATTCTTTTTTTTCTTGTCCCTGTTAAGCTTTTGTAAAGTGAGACTAACCACATCAAATATGAGAAGAAACTTTAGATTACCAGTAACAATACTCATGAGCATTATGATACATCCATGACTCAGTGCTACAGTAGATTGCTCCTTTTTGACTATGTTTATGTTGGGCGCAGAACAATATGACATGTAAATCTCACAAAAATTTCTTATCAGTCAGGTGTTATTATTATTATTATTATTTGTCTTTTTGAGACAGGGTTTCGTTATGAAGTTGAGGCGGACCTTGAACTCAGAGAGATCCTCCTGCCTTAATCTCCTGTACTGGGATTACAGGTGTGCACCACCATGCTTGGTATTATTATTATTCTATTTGACAGATGAGGAGGTTTGGGCTAAGGAAACTAATTTGTCCAAAATCACCTAGCTAGTGAGGGGCTGAATTTGGAATCATACACATATCTAAATATATCCCTTTTATCCAAACCAAAGAATCTCGATCATTTAAAATTTCTGAGGCAACTTGAGAACATACTCATAAGTGAAATAAATCAAACTCACATGTGTAAATATCATATTATCTCCCTAGCGTAAAAAAAAAAACTGAAAGAGTAATAACATCCAAAATGTACAGCAGATATTGTGATAAGGAAAGAGAAAGAAAGTGCTCAAAAGGAAAGAACAACTGGGATAGGGGAAAGGAGAAAAGGAAGAAGGGAAAAGATTATATGTAAATAGGTATACATAGATATATATGTGTATGTATGTGTATATATACAAGATAGATAGCTGTACTACTAGTCTCTGTTAGTTCATTGAAAAGAACAGTTTGTATTTTCATTGTTTGATTGTTTGACCATTTTTTTATGCCTAGATCTTGTAGCCTGAGCAACCACTTCTAAAATAACAATATGTAGTATATTAACTAGTGCTAATTTCCTACTATTTTTTAAAATTCTGTATCATTTCTATCCTTTTTCTGTTTTGTTTTGTTTTTTTAAAAAAAAATTGTGGTGTTATATTTTGCACAATAATTTTTTTTCATTCGTCATTCAAGGTTTCTTCAAAGTTGTAAGATCCCACTGAACAACATAATGAAAAATCTTGCAATGAGAGATCATGTTTGACTCACAGTCACATCCTTACCACCAAATAACACTACCACTATAATTATTTAACGCATGATTTTGTAATGAATAAAACCAGAATAAGTCAGGCTAAAAACTTCCTTGTAATGATAAGAAAGTATGCACTCAGATTTTAACAAAGTGAGATAAATAAACATAAACCCTAATCTGGTGCTTTTGTGGCCTGGGGCTTACTTCCAGCTCTTGTCAGATACCCGGTTCCCTTTCAGTGGAAGTGAGAGTCCTTTTTTGGTGAAATTTACAACACAACTCCATTCCAGATTTTTAAAACATAAGAAAGCTTTCAGTGTTTACATGAAAAACTGATGCTTTAAGTAAAAATTCCATCAACACATTGTCAAATCACACCTAAGTCTTGGAGCATGGGTCTTTAGATCCTCAGTTTCTCACTAAGATCCTGTTCTATTCTTCAAACTGAACAAACACTTACTGAATCCCACCAAAACAAAAGACAACTCAGGGGAAAAAACAAAATGACCAGTGAGCTCTTTCTCTTCTTATTTGAGGCATCCATATTTTGCAGAAGAACTTAAAATTGCTTAGTGGGTACTTCACTATTACCTTGCATCCACAAAACATATGAGGCTCTTGCCTTCTATGAAAAGAATATGATGGATACTGAGAAGAGAGATAGTCAGATCAGAACTCAGGACTTAGTGGTAGGAATTTTGCCCATGATTTAAAATATCATCACTACACTGATGGCTTTAAAATTTATAACCCCAGCCTGCACTGGTTGCCTAATTTCCAGGCATTTAAATCCAAAAGCATGTGAAAATCTACACTTAGATATATAATGACAGTTTTTCCTTTTTGATTGCTGTAAAATACACAAAACATAAAGTGATAACTTAAAGTATTTTAAAGTGTATTAGGCAGTGGCATTAAGCACCCTCTGATGGTGAGAAACCGGTGCCACTATCTATTTGTTCATCACCAGAAATGGAAAGCAATATCCGCTAAACTGCCACTTCTCACTGGCCAGCCACTTCCCATCACTAATCTGATTTCTGCCTGTATGGGTTGGCTCATTCTGTTTTCAACCCTCAAATATGGTAAATGGAATCACAAAAGCAAAGCATTACTATGCAGTTGGGATACTTGCAAACATGGTATTTGAAAAATTAGGATTGAATATATTTGCTCCAAAAGGATATTCCCACACATCATTTAACTACATTTGAAAGTGAAGATAATATTAACAATATGTATATATATATATTTATATTTATGCACATGCATTACATTCACAAATTCACAAAATGTTAAGCTGAAAATATTTTCAACTCAAGACAATGGATTACATTGTTTCACTGGAGACAAAGTACTAGAGTCTTTTTCAGAGTCTTCTGTTTATTCCTCCTAAGTCATGCTTTTAATGTTGGGGGTTGTAACTTGGGGATTATGTAATTGCAAACCAAATAGGTCAACATGGAAAACCCTATATAACTGATATGGGGATGCTTTATTCTGATGTTTTGATTGGCAAGTGACTAAATCAGTCAAAACTGAGCAAACTCTTTTACGTGAAATTGCCTTTGCTCAACAATTATCAGCTCTTTGAGGGATGGCAATGCTGTTGCTCACTTTTACTCTAAGATTCTCTCTGCGGGCTTATTTTCCTTCAAGCCTTGTCTCATCGAGAAGACTAGTAAGACAGGCAGAAGAAAACATGAAAAAAAAAGAGTCTTACTTGATATCTTTGGAATTCGAATTTGTTCACTGCTGCTGCCATCTCCTCCATCACTGAATGGTTTAATTTCAATTATGTAATCTTCATCAAAAGGTAAAGAAAGCTCCACTGATGTTTTATTTGTTTCAATGACAGATGTGCTGCTTTGTCTGTTCCATCTGTACAAGACCTGCCAATTCAGAAAGAACAGTCATTATCCTCACAAGACCCCCAAAAGCATGCAGGGACACTGAGACTGTTTGGCTGCCTGCTCACTTTGGAAGACCGTTTTACTGTGAGGGCCATATCTGCAGCTATCATTTCATCATGAGGAAAGAGTTTAGGGGATACTGCAAGGAATGAAGGCAACATGAGTCTACCAACATGCTGTGTGACTAACCTCCCAAAGAAGGCTTAGTCCACACACCTGAACAAATGGAAAAAACGAACACCTCCTTATGGGTGTGCAGAGTCAGTCATACAGCAGGGGCTGTGGCATCAGAACAGACTTGACCATTGTGTGCCTGTGCGCCAATTACTTTACTCCTCTCGTCCCCACTTCCTTCTCTGTAAAATGTGGACAATACTCCCCAACTTTCTGGGATGTTTCCAAGATTGCACAAAGACAGAATGCAGTAAGAGTGTGGCTCAAAGGAAGCATGCAAGAAATAGTATTTATGAAGCCTTAACAGGAATAAGACAAACAAACATGGCGCAGGTTAAAAGCACAAGACAGACAAGGTGGGTTATCATTATCATGAATCTTTAGGAGGGAACATTTCAACATAGTGAGATTTTTTGAAAGACAAGGGTAGTAATCCTCTTCTAGTTCTTTTTTAATGACTACTTAGGAAAATGGGAATCATGAACCATGGTCATTCTGGAAGTGTCTGCACCTCACGGTAGTCCCATTGGTGCATCTTTATTTTCCTTTTGGGGCCCCCTGGGTTCTGAGTTTTGGCTGTGATTCATTTGAAGAAGTGATCATCCAGCTCTCCTGAAAAACCTGCCTGGGATTACTTGTCCTGATCAGAATCACTCAACTCAAACGAAACATGAGGCCAGGAAAAGAGCATCTACAAGGTTCATGATGATAACCCTCCTGCAAATTCTCTCTGATGCTTACAGACACTTCATCCACATCACTGTGTCTAATCATCACCAGAGTCCTATAAGACAAGCGTAATTACTCATTTTTGCCAATGAGAAAATGTAGGCTCAGAGACCTCACATATATGCTGAGTAGCAGAATGAAGATTCCTAACCACTACAGCTGGCTCTCTCCAGGTTCTCCTGGCAATTAAAAAGTTAGGGTTGGATGAAAGCAGTGGTTCTCAGTCCCGGTTCATGTTAGAATCACTTGAGGCAGTTGTGAAATAGTAATGCTCTAGCTTAGGGAGTTCTCTGGGGGTGGGAAGGTGGGGGAAAATTTTTGACCCACAGGGAGGTATTTGAAAATGTCTGCAGACATGTGTAGTTTACCACAGATATTTCTGGTGTAGTGGGTAGAAAACTGGAATACAGCCCGAACATCCTGCAATACAGAGGATGGCCCTACAGCAAAGGGTGATCCCTCTCCAAGTTTCAGTTGAGAGCTGGTAGTGACAAATTATGCTTCAGTTCCATTTGAGGCTGCCAAGTAAGACCCTACAGAGGTGGGGTCCAGGCTGTGGTATATTAATATGAGGGTGGGCAGGATGGATTAGATTTGTGGCTCTCAAACTGGAGCATGCATAAGAATCACGTAGAGAGCTCATTAGAACACAGATAGCTTGGCTCAATTCCCAGAGTTTCTGAGCAAGAAGGTCTAGGTTTGGGCCTGAACATTTGCTTTTCTAACAAGTTTTCATCTAATGTCAATGCTACTGAGACAAGGATCCCATTTTGAGAACCATAAAATTAGCTAGCTCATCTTTCCCTAAGCTGATTTGCTGAGGTTGGAGACCTAAAGTCACTCTGCTATTTCAAGACAAAAACCAAATACAAGTGAAATTCCCTTAAAATGGCTTAGATCCCATTTCTTCTCTGGCATTTCATTACCTTAATTTATGTCTTCCTAATACAAGATGGAAAACAGAATTTCCTTACCAAATTTTAAGGGAAGATTCATAAGCACACAACCCCCCACCCCACCAAGCATTAGTTGCACAGACTCAGCAACACCTTGCTATTTATCAGGCTCTAATAAATCCTCAAGCACATTCAGGAGCGTCAAAGCTTCTCTTCACAGCGCTTCAGGAGAATGGGCTGGCTGATGGGATGCAAGGTCACAGCTGGCTTTGAGGAATGAACTGCTTCTTTGATTTACCTCTGGTCCTTGCAAAAGCTCAGAAAATTCAACTAGTTTCAAATATAAATCCAAAAGAAACATTTCTAGGGAAAAGAGGCCCTTTTTGCAGGACTGCTTATCAGTTTTGTAATTATCAGGGACTCAGTGGAACCTAAATAAAGGCAATGAAAGCTTTATTTACAACAAATTCTTGCTTCAGGTGATTGACTTGAAGGCTATGCTTGCACTTGATATGATCTGGGGTGGAAGAGAAAGAGTGGGTCGATGGGAATAATGATAATAGCATCAAACATTGGCTGCTTTTACTATCAGCTCTCTCAACACTACATGTTTTAAATGCTTATGTAGATTATCTCTTGAGGTGGGCACTATGATTATTCTGATTTAAAGGATAAGAACCTGAGTCCTGGAAATATTAAATATTTGCCCAAGGTCCCAAGATCCTGGATTTAAACCCTAGCAGTCTGGTGCCCAGGCCCGGATTCTAAACCAACATGAGTTTGGCAACCACATCTGTGACTATGAGCAAACTGCTTTCCCTCTTTGGTCTCTTGTCTTCATGAACACAAAACAAAAGTGTTAGAGAGTAGAAAGGTGGTAGCACAAGACTCATATTCAGCTTGCATAAATTATTTGTTTGGCACTCAGAGTGTTTAATCTTTTTCTAAGTTAGATGTCAATATTTATAAACTAAGAACACATGAAAAAATTTTTGAGTTCTATTGAAAAACTGAATGATTTTGCCATACTGGTTGCTATGGGTTGAATGTTTATCCCTTCCAAAACTCCTGTTGAAGTTTAATTGCCATTGTAACTATGTTAAAAGGTGGAACCTTTAATAGATGATTAGGTCATGAGATCTCAACCCTCACAGGTGGGATTGGTGCTGTTATAAAAGTGCCCCCTTTTTCTGTGTCTCACCCTTTCACCTTCTGCCATGCGATGACACAGCAGGAAGACAGGTGCTATATGCTGGCACTTTGATATTGGAATTCCCAGCCTCTGGCACTGTGAGAAATAATTTCAATTCATTATAAATTACCTAGTCTCAGGTCTTCTGCTGTAGTAGGACAATGAGACAAAGATAGTCGTCTACACTCTTGTCTGGCAACAACTGCAACTCAGAAACCATTGCCCATGCTGGACAATCACAAAGTCTGAAGTCTATCAAAGGCCCCAGCTCTTCCTGTATTGTCACACTGGCTTTGCTCACTTCAGGACCTTGGCACCTTCTGTTTGCAATGCTTGAAACACCTGAGCAGAGTCCCATCTGTCTCATTCTGTCCTTTCTTTCAAGATCCAATGAAGTGTCACCTCTAAAGTAGTTTTCCTTGACATTTATATAAAATAATAAGTTTCTCTTAGTTGCCCCATGGCTCGCTCCATTCCCCTCACTCGGATTTATTTTTCCTTGTAGTACTTTATTACCACTGTTGTATTTGTTTATTGCTGGTAGGCACAATAGCCTAATGGATAAAAGTCAGAACAAGATCCCTACTGCTGTGTTCAGATCCCAGGTCTTTTATACATTAGCCTTGTGACTTTGGAATAATCTTTAGCTATATAACTAGGGCTAGTAAATGTATTAGATGCAGAAATTTCTCCCTTAACGTGTTATTTCATGGGTTGCTATGAAGTTAAGATGAGTTAGAACAGTGCTTACTTAGTGCAGATATTTAGACTATTTATTAAGTGAATGTGTTGCTGTCACTGTAACACATTCATGTCACCTGTCTGGCTCTGTTGGCAGTAGTTTTTGACAGTAAGACTACAGGTGGTCCTTTTAACTCTGATGTCATAAAGTGGCTTGCAGATGTGTGCTGACAATATTCTGAACCACAAACGTTCCAGAGGCAACTTCTTATCTAGACTATCTGGAGTTCTCATGAATCCAGATGATTTTGTGAAAAAGAAAAGACAAATTCACACCCCAGCACTTTCAGCATTTAGAAGGAAAAGTGAATTATGGAAGCTTGATATAAACAAGAGTCAAGATCCACATGTGTGTGTAACAACAGATCTATAGCCAGTCACAGTGACATTCTTTGGAGTCCCACTGACATACTGGGAGTCTGACTCTTCCATTCTAGCCCTAAAAGGAAGAGGAGTTACTGAGCTGGAAATGAAGGACTCAGAAAGTGTCCTGTCCTCCAATCTAGTTTAAACTTGTTTCTCCTCTTTTTCTTCCACTGCCCCTATCTGTGGTTTCCGCAAAGTCTCACATACTTGACATCCACCTATCAATGATGCTTCCTTTGACACAAACTTCCCAATGTAGAGGGAACACTATGTTTTTCTTAGACACAGTCTATATCTAGAAGATACAATGAATTTATATGAATAAACATTTGGAAAAAAACCCCTAAATCCATGGCTTACACAGGTAATATTCAGTCTGCTACTTAGATCTGAAACATTTTCAATCTCCATAGTTTTAATTTGCTTCTATATTTTATTCTTTTTATAGAAAAAGTGTTTCCACAAATCCTACATCAGTCCTAGCAGATCTTTGCCGAGAGGTCAAATGCTGTCATATTTGTCTTGTGCTGCTTTATTCCCCTGTATGACGTTATATGCTACTCAAATGAATCTCCTATGCAGCTGCAAATGTGTGTATTGGGGTAATCAATTCAAGAAGGGCCTTCCTGGAAAGGAGTTACAAAGACAAGCTCATGGGAGAGTTCAGAAAGGGAGCAGGTATACAAAGAAGTGCCAACTAAATCATAATCGTTACCCAATTTTCCTTCTAAAAGTTCCTATAATCTTTTCGGCCCAATTCACTGAAGCAAAGTTCAGTGTGCATATTGATCCTGGCCCTGAGAGGCCTGAGCACACTCCAAGTCACTTTACTCAACAGGCATTAGTTTTCACATCTGTAAAATGAAGGGCTTCACTGGGTGATCTGCAGGCAAGCTAACATTTTGCCTAGTTGCTTGAAATACTCAAGGCAGCTCCCTGTCCACCAATTTTACTTCAGTACCAGCTTGAAAATGAGTTTAAAATCTAATTGAAAGTCCACCCATGGAACTTACATGCTTCCTGGGGACTCTTGACAGTTTTTAGCATTTTTAATGGTGCTTTTTCTACATGTTCTAATGGGTATAACTAATAGGCTAGTTGAAAGAATTGATCTGTTTATTTTTTGCTCTCTTCTTTGGTTTGGATTTGCTTTTGTTTGTTGTGAAGAAAGTCAGAGTGATAAAGGGAAAGTTAGCCTGGTCAGACCTAA